>PVJS01007381.1:0-27740 GCA_004027185.1 Glis glis
AAAAAATAGGGCCGGGGGTGTAGCTCGGAGGTAGAACGCCCCTGGGTTCAATCCCCGGTACCGCAAAAAAAAAAAAAGAAAGAATCATGAGATATGGTCTCTCTTTAGTAAGATTTCATAGTCTAAGCAGATATATCAAACAAGCATACAAAATCAGTCAATGGTTCTTCAAGGAAGGATATATGTAAACTGTTAAAAATGAAAAAGATTATATTCAGACAACTCCTAATTAACTTGAATTAATTTGGATTGGTTTAGCTTGGTATAACAAAAATAGACACTAAAAGTGACACTAAAATATGACACTAAAAGTTTTCCTGTTGGATGTAATGGCCAATTTAAAGAACATAGAATATTTGTAGATTTCTTGGCATTTCCCATAGAGTAATTTTATGTCTTACAAATAAACAAATGTGACTGCTTTGTTCCTTTTATTCTAATCCTTATATTTACATTTTTAAAAATTATTTTTAATTTTTATTGTGATTTTTAATATGTTGTACATCACATTTTTAAAATATGTTATACAGGGGGCCTGCCACAGTGCATGACCTACGGGTATTCGTTTGTGTCCTATTCACATTTGGGTTCTTTTTTTTTTTTGCATCTCTGCCTTCCAACTAAATTGTGACCTACTATGTCTCTTTTTTTTCTTTTTTTTATGTTCATTTATTGGTGCATTGTAATTATACATTTTGATATATGTCAGGGTATCAACATCATACATGCACACATTGCACATTTAGCCCTCCCTCCAATCCCACCCTATTCCTTCCCCCTTCCCTCCCTTTCATGCTCCGGATAGTGATTGAGACTCAATCACATGGGGTTCTAAGGAAATGGCTCCCCTTGAAGGTGCGCTCCATTGTTTCCATTCATTTTGAATCTTATTTGAACAACATTCAAATTATACAATGCACAGTTTTGCTCTTATTCAAAACTACATAAATATGTAAATATATATTGTGCTAGTCAGTTTTCTGTCACCATAGCAGATACCTGAGATAATCAACTTACAAAGAGGTAAGATTTAGTTGGGCTCACAATTTCAGAAATTCCAGACCAGGTACATTCTACCTCTAAACTACAACCCCAGCCCTATTTCATTTTTTATTTTGAAATAGGATCTTGCTAAGTTGTTGAGAGTCTTGCTAAGTTGATGATGCTGTCCTTGAACCTGCGATCCTCCTATTTCAGCCTCCCAAGTACTGGGATTACAGGTGTGCACTACTATGCCTGCAGAGCTCATGGACATATTTTTAGTTGTAAGGTAGGTGAAGTTTTTTTTGGTGGCATTTTTTGCTTCTCCTTCCAAGAACTCACTAAGCCACCCCACTTTCAGTGACTTTATGCTGATGGACAACACCAGTTGAGTGTTAAGTAGTCATACAAATTTGTTCCTAGACATGAGTGATTTGCTTTTTCTCATTTCGGTCATGGTTATAATTTGGAAGCAGCTATAAATGCTGAACGTGGCTCATTTCAAAAGTGTGTGATAAAATGTCCATCACTTGGGCGCTTGAGCGTTAGACAAAAATTGAATTACAGTAAAAATATTTAAAGCCTCGTCAAATATGCCATTTATCTGACTGGAGCCACAATTAAATACTGAAAACTCTAAAACTAAAAGAGAAAAATGAAGGAAAAATGAAGAAGTGAAATGAGGGAGCCACGGAGGGAGGGGAGAAGTGAAAATAAGAGAAAGGATGTTGGATGTTGTTCTGAAAGATGCATGGAAGTTAATGTGTCAATAGGTGACTCTTAGTATACACATACAGTATGCCAGGGACTTCAGGATTCAGTGTGTAAACAAGAAGACATAGCCCGGGCAGGGCCAGATTATGGGTGTGCAACCTGTTCCACTGGACCGAACTTTACTCTCAGAAAGACTCTATATTTGGTTTAATGTTCTGCCATGGACATCCTGAAATTCATAAGAGTTTACCTTTGATGTTTGATGGTACAATGGGTCATGCCCAGGTGCTAATGAGATAAAGGCAATATATGCATCCTTTGTGTTTGCTCTCTTATTTGCAGAATATCTGCAGTGCTCCAAGAGCACGGACTATTAGGGGACCTACAGGTGGGTGGGAGTTCAGCAGATCCACTCAAGTACAAACTAAGCTTTGAGTTAGTGAGGACATTGGCCATGTTAGGGGCTGTGTTCTCCTGTGTTCTCCATTTAAACCAAAATTTGAACATGCAGAAAGAAGGTATGTGAGTCAGCTTTCCGTACATATCAAAATACCTGAGATAACCAACTAATAGATTAAAAAGTTTCTTCTGGCTCAAAGTTATGGAGGTGCCAGTTCATGTTTGGCTAGCTAGCCCTGCAGGAGCCTGGGGCAGAGCAAAACTCACCTCACAGTCAGGAAGCAAAAGAGAAAGGGATCCGGGTCCCAAATCACCTTGAAGGGCATGCCCCCAATGACCTAAAGACCTTCCATTAGACTCCACCTCCAAATGGTACCATACTGTGGACCAAACCTTTAACTCATGGGCCTATGGGTGACATTCTAGACCTAAACCATGGTAGAAAGCAGAGTCATAAAACCCAAGGCCCTGCCATAGACTTTCCTAACAAGTATGCTATTTCTCTGTTAACCAAGCACTTATGCTGAAACAAGCAGAAGATGAATGGTCAAATTCATGCCAGCCATTTAAATTTTTGTATTCTGTTTGTTAGAATGACATTAAAGAGCAAATAAAAACACCATGACAAGTTGAGAGACACCACAGAAGAGGAAAAGCCTATACTTTAGCACCTTTAATAGCACATTTTTCTTGCCTTTTCGGCAAGGGGATCTGCATTTTCCTTTTGCACTGAGCTGTGCAAATCATGTTGTCGCTGGCCCCGGTCCCAGGTTTAAATGGATTGAGAGTCTAATGAGGGAACACCACTTAGTTCAGTCACCGGGCAATGTTGTCAAATGCTCAGAGGGACTTTGCTAAAGATTGTGATCTTGTTATTGTGATTCTTTGACCATGAGATGGAAGAAGAAAAAATCATTTTGCATTTACTAATGCATGAGGATTAGAGATATGCAGGGGTAGGATAGCTTTTTTTTAATACTCTTTGTAAGATGACAGTCATCAATATATTTCAGCATTACTGTTTCAATGAGAAGCCATTTAAAGATGAAAACTTTTAAATGTGAGCCCTCAACTTTGTTTTTTAAATATAATTTTATTAGTGCATTGTGGTCTCACATCATAATGTAGTTCAGAGTGACAGGGACATACATGCACATGGTACTTGCTGAGCTTCCCCCGGCTCCCTTCCCACTCCATCCCTTTCTCTATACATGAAATTGAGATTGGCATTGATAATTTCACATAACTTCAGTGGAAGTGTTTCCTTCATTAATTCTCCACCTCTCCACCACCACCCTGTCCTAGACCCCCTCCATCACTCCACTGGGGTTTCATCTCCATTATCTAAAGTCCTTCTTTTGTGTCTCCACTACTCCCTAGGTTGTGCATATTAATGAAAACATAGGTCCCTTCTTTTTTTGTGATTGGCTAATCTTACTTAACATAATGTTCTCCAGATCTTTCCATTTTCTTGCAAATGCTGTTATTTTATTCTTCTTTATTGCTGAGTAGAATTCCATTGTGATTATTTCCCATAATTTTGTAATCCATTCATCTGTTGATGGACATCTAGGTTGGTTCCATAATTTGGTCACTGTGAATTGTGCTGCTATGAACATGGGTATGCATATATTACTGTTGTTTTCTAGTTTCAATCCCTTTGGTATGATACCCTGTAGTGGTATAGCCAGATCATATGGTGGATCCATTCAAGTTTTCTGAGGAATCTCCACACTGATCTCCATAGTGGTTGAGAGAACCCTCAATAGTGCAAGGGAAGGGGTACAAGGGAAGGGGAAGGGCAAGAAAGAAGTGAATCTATGGAATTACTATCATAAACAATGTGTACATATGAGATTATACCAACATCATTCTCAGTGCTACATGTGGGGGGAGGAGGCGGGGGGAGGGACACCAAGAGCTGTGTGCATGTATGTTAACACCAAACTGAAAATAAAAAAAGAAATAAAATAATATAACCATCAAAAAAAAAAAAAACTAAAGTCCTTCTTGTATCCTGGTTACACCCTAGCTTCCACATATGAGAGAAAACATATGACCCTTCACTTTCTGTGACTGGCTAATCTCACTTAACAGCATGTTCTCTAGGTCCATCCACTTTTCTGCAAATGACATAATTTTGCTCTTCTTTATTGCTCAGTAGAATTCCATCGTGTGTATGACCATAATTCTATAATCCATTCATCTGTTGATGGACACCTAGGTTGCTTTAAATTAGGGTGCTGTGATCCCAGAGATAGTAAACTAGAGAAAGGCAGATGATTGCTTCTGAAAACAAACAAACAAACAAACATAAAACATGATGGGGTTAACCTCCACTAGCCTATCTTAGGTCAAAGAAGTACTTGGGTTGGGGAGGACAGGAAGAAACAAAAGCAATTCTATCTGCCCTCTTCTTATATCTCCAGCCACTCATTGGTCAAAGGTAGCAACATTGCATGGAACTTCCCTCTGTGCCCTAGTGGCATGACTTGGCATCTTGGGCACTCAGGCACTGGAGTTTCAGCTGGCTCTTTCTGCTGCTGGGACTAGGACATGGTACAGAAGTCCAAGTATCTTAGGTGTGTTAAGAGATGAGTCAACCATGTGCAGGTATTTGATGCCAGGCACTGAGGGCACAGATACTGGGTCCATTGTGACCCCAAATGTATTTTTTTTTTTGGTAGTAGGGATTGAATCCAGGGGCATTCTACCTCCGAGCTATACACCCAGCCCTTTTTAGTTTTTACTTTGAAAAAGACTCCCTAAGTCACTGAAGGTCATGCTAAATTGCTGAGGCTTGCCTCCAACCTGTGATCCTCTTGTATCAGCCTCCCAAATACAGGGATTATAGGCGTGCACCACCATGCACAGCTAGAATTCCAAATTTGAGAATGTGCTATGTAACATTCCTGCAAACAAGTGTCAGAAACATTCTAAACATAAGAAAAGCATGATTTTCAAGGCCAATTCCAGAGAACTATCCAGTATGGTGAGAGAGATATTTAAAGAATGAAATCTGAAAGAATAGCATTCATTTTGGATGGGAACAAAGAAACTACAACAGTTGGGGTATAAAGCAATTAAGTTTAAATTTGAGTGTCGACTTCAATTTTGCTTTTTCATTCTGTATTTCAGTGTTTGAGCCTTAAGAGTTAGTTTCAATATGTAAACAATTACATTTGTTTCAGTACAAGTATCTATATACTTGTAAATTGCCTGTTATCTCTGTTACAGATTACAGCTAGTGAGGGCCATCTGAATATGTTAGCATCTTAAGGTCTTTCTTGTATTTTTATGCAATTATGTAAGTCCCAAAGTTTATTAAAACCCACTCTGTAGAATTTATGGCTAGTCTAGGTAGATAATTAGATGTATGTAGTTAAGTTGATTTTGAGTGTGTGTGTGTGTGTATGTGTGTGTGGTACTGGGAATGAACCCAGGGCATTCAACTTCTGAGCTATACTGACAACCCTATTTTATTTTGTAGTTTGAAATGGGGTCTTACTAAATTGCAGAGGGCCTTACTAAATTGTTGAGACTGGCTGCGGACCTGCAATCCTCCTGTCTCAGCCTCCCAAGTACTGGGATTACAAGCGTGCACCATCATGCCCAGCTTGATTTTTACATTATTTCTAGAACTGTTGGATGACCACTACAGAAACAAGCATTCAGAAAATATAAGAGAAATACTCTGTATTATCACTGAATATAAAAATGTATATTACTGTCAGCTCACACCAAGTATGTGGCTTTCTTGTCCCCTCAGTTCATTGATTAAAAAAAACCTTAGGAAATGATATTTTCACATTTATTGGCACCTGCATTTTTTTGGTAAGTAGCATGAAGAGTGAACCATTCATGTAGTTTACATTTCAGCACTTAAGTCTAAACAAATCAACTAGAACTAAAAATAATTTGATATAAGACAGCTGCAACTGTTTAAAAGCAAAGCTATTAAAATTCTTCCAGTCCTTTAATTCCAGCTGAATGTAATCATGTTTTTTTAACGTGGCAGAATTTATTAGTAGTCTGTGTAAAGGTGCATTTAGGATATTCTTTTATTCATAAAATAATTGCCATTTCTTTATACTCAATAAATCTAAGTTTCTACAACTTTTTCACCTTCCAATTGATAATGAAACTATATTTTTCCAGAAAATAATTCATTAAGGAGAGTAGATAAAATAAATTGTAGCACATTTAAATTTGGGTCTCAAAGTAATTTTTTTCATGGTCTCCAACAACCAGATTTCATTTTGATTAATAGGAATACTATACTGTCTTCTCTTCACCTTATTTATATTATGATATGGAAATTATTATTATCATTATTGTGGGTATTAAGTATCTCCAGTATTGTTTTTAAATTCAAGGAGAAATTTATAATCTATTCTTTTAGCACTTAAATTCCTATATCCAAGTGAATATCCATTAGTCTTCAGCAAGACTCTTTGATCAAATGAAGACTTGTTCCATCTAAGGATTTGAATAAATTAAAGTTGCATTATTTCTTCTTATAATTTATTTTAATCATATCTTTGATTTTATAATTTATTTATTGTGGTGCTGGGGATTGAATTCAGGGGCATTCTACCTCTTAGTTACACCCCCAGTCCTATTTTATTTTTTATTTGGAAACAGGGTCTTACTAAGTTGCTGAGGGCCACACTAAGTTGCTGAGGCTGGCCTCAAACCTGCAATCCTCCTGTCTCAGCCTCCCAAGTACTGGGATTACTGGCATGTACCACCATGCCTGGCTCTATCTTTGATTTTATAATAAATACTTTAAAATATTATTTGCATATCATTATTTGAAACATGCTACTCAAATGTAGCACCCATTGTTGCTGCATGAGGAGAGGTCATTGAAGTAACATTCATTTGATTCCATCTAAAGAGTAAAAGCATAACATGAGACTGAGACGAAAGTGGTATTCTCCACTCTTCATCCCTCGTTCTCCCACAGAACCTGTCACTGGATCAATAGTATTTTCTATTTTCTATTTCTATCTCTAATAGAAATAGTATTTTCTATTTCTATTTTCTCCATATTTTCTCTAGGATTATCACTGTAGAGCTAATGTTTCCATTGACACTCTATTCATTGCAAGGACAAGTTCTACCTTGTCACTCTGACATTCAGAAGCCTGGCACGTTTCCACAACATCAAGTTCCTCTTTGCCCCAATGGCGATGTTCTGTTCCAACCCGAGTGTCTGGTCACTGTCCCTCATCACTTGGATTCCCCAGCCTGATATTCTTTCCCCCTATGTCAGTCCTACCTACTCTTCCAAGTCTCCTTCCTAGGGTTCTTGTCATGCTGGGACACTTTCTCCGAGTAGAAAGGGCTTCTCTGAGATGACAGGTATACATCTGAACTCTCTTGACTTTATTAGAGTTTGGAAACTTATTCAATGTTTTAGATTATACTGTCTCCTGAAGAAAATATTTCATTTTTAGAAACTTGGTAGTGATCTGGCCCCAAACCATTCCAGCTCATTTTTAGCGACCTCTGCAGTAGATAACTCAATGCTGCGCCCCCTGTGTTTCCTTGGGCTCCACAACTGAGTCTTCTAAAGCAGGCACAGCCCTATGTCCTGTGACTTCCTGTTAGTCTTCTGCAGGATGGAGTAGTGTTAAAACCCTTGGAGTAGCTGTAATAGTTGGGACCTGAGAGGTGGGACTGGAGTACAAATATCCCTGCTTTCTTGCTCTATGGGTGGGATAATTTAGAGGCATGGACTACACTGTGTCCCAGAGATGCCCAGGGGGACAGAGCTCAGTGGCACACAGAAGTAATCTAATTCAATAACCACCATCCTGACTTGGTTTGTTCTCTCTCCTGATTCTAACCCCACTCCCCTGATGGTACTTCCTTTGACTTCCATCCACATAAACTACCAGCATGCTAATCTTTGGCTTAAGGTCTGCTTCTGGGGAAATCTCACCTAAAACACTCTCTGAGGGACTTCAGATCTTATTGTTACAAAGAAAGATGTACTTCTAGGGACCTCCATTTTTTTTTTTTTGTTCTCTGCTTACTATGAGTCACCCATCCCATATACTAATGCTTCATATATCTCTGACCCAACATTTTCTTATGGAAATAGAGAAGAATATTCAACTAGTTGTCATAAGACCTAGGTTCTCACCCGGAGGTCCCCATGCACTGGCTGTAGGACCTGCTCTCTTGAATGTGTCTTCTGCAACAAACCTAAGGATAACTTTCATGAGTACTTCCTTGATATGCTGGAATGTGGTAATGAAAGTAGAATAACTCTAAAAAATAGAAAATGCAAACCGTTCCTAGCACTGTGCAAAAGACAGCCAAGATCAGTGTAGAAGCAAAAACAAGAATACTCTGAAACCAAACCTATGCTTCAATTTTTCTTTCTAAGATCCTAGAGATCTATTTCTTTGGTAGGAAAGATGTCTTATGAAATAGTTGCTTTGGGTTTTTCTGATTTGTACCTTCAATGATAATGTCCCTTTTCATAAACACATAGAAAACAAATTTTGTGGATATTCCATATTAGGGGATGGATTTCACTTTGATCTGGCCAAACCACAACATCTCTAAAATTTTAATCCATTTTCTGAAGTCATCTCTCAGTAATTAGCAGATGCAAATTCACTAAAATTAATTTGCTGATTCTAAACATCATGCATTTTATATACCTTTCTTGGTTGTAAGTTCCAGAAGATTTGGAAGAAACTAAAGAACATTTAGAAACAAAAGGCCACTCTTAGGCACACATACTAAACAAATACTCAGATAATTTTATGTCTCTGAAATTATGTTCAGTGATTTTATTTCCTTTTGTGCCTTTTTGTTCTAATGTTGGGACAGAACTGAAGATTGGTAGACCGAGTAATACATCATATAGACTTGTTATTTATCTATTGGATCTATTATCATTCATATTTAATGTGACATTTAAGGCATTTCTTTTTCTTTAGAGGGAGAGCTCACCATCCCATTTCCAATGACATCCACAGAATGCATTTTTGTACAAGAGTTTTGCTCATTTTTTCACTTGTGTTGATCAAGCAATGTTTGAATGGTGAACCGCATCTTGTAAGGGCTACAGTGGTTGGTGCCTTCATTCTACCCTCAAACCTACAGAAAAAAGGTCTTCATTCCATTTGGTCTTCTCCAAGACAGAAGTCCTTATAATTTCTGGAAAAAATGTCTGCCTAAAGCCAAAATATATAACCCAGTAGAGATTTTTTTTTGAAGCACTAAAAACCAAACCAATACCCACCTATTAAAATTCAGGATAAATTTTAGCCAGAAGCAAGACATTGATCCTGAAACCTTAATAGCCTTTTTCTACCACTAATTATTATTTGCTATTTTCTTCCCAATACCTCGCTATGAAGCATTTACTGAAGTGTCAACTTATTTTTAAGAACTCATGGGTTTTATCACTTCAAGTTTACAAGGCAGCTGGTGTGATAAAACAGAAAATATGTTTATATTTGGCAATGGAGATATTTGATTCCGTAATAGTAGCTTACAGAATTTCTATTCTGCAATGTGATTTTCCAATAATGTGAAAGCTGGTTTTTGCCCATCATGTCTTGCTTTATTTTTAAAGCCCTTGTTTGTATTACAAAAACTCTTTGATTAGGACATAGTTAGCAAGAATCAGGAGTCTCCTGTTAATAAATAGAGTATGGCTCTGATTTGTAATTCTAAGAACTGACATAGATTTGAGATTAATATTAAAATTTAAACAGGAATAACATGATGTCTCAAATTCCATCTACTATAAATACAGTGACTTTCCCCTTATTGTGGATGCCTGAAGTCATGGCTGATACCACCCAGGCTTGATGATCCATGCCTCCTCTGTATCATTACTCTAGTACTTTGGGGCCATGATTTAAGTAAAACAACTTTGAGTCTTTTTAATTCTAACCAGAAGACTTAATCTGCCCCTGACTTGAAGGTGTCTACACTTTGTAGCTATAGATAATTTGACGACCCTTATGTTTAAATCTCGAGGGTCATCCTCAAGGACATATTACCTCTGCAAATTCCAAATACATTTGCTCCCATTTTAAACAAAATTTTTTGTTGTTGTACTGGGAATTGAACTCAGGGATGTTCTTCCACTGAGCTATACCCCAGCCCTGTTTTATTTTTTATTTTGAAAGAGGGGTTCGCTAAGTCTCTGAGGCTGCCCTTGAACGTGTGGTCCTCCTGTCTCAGCCTCCCAAGTACTGGGATTACAGGTGTGCACCACAATAAGATTTCCAGAGCCAAGGCAATGTCCATGCTTGAGCCACTGCTTCCATCAAGTACCTGGCCCCAAGTTTGTTTCGGAGAGCTGATAAGCTCTCTAGAGTGATCTAGGATTCAAGACCCTATCAGGACATAGATCTCTCTGAGGCTACTATTACATGTGTTGGCTCGCACAGCCACTGTCTACATGCCCTAAAAGTATCACTGCCTGCCATGGTCCTTCTGACTGCACTTAGTCTCCTGAGTGGTCTTTCTCCATTGATTCCTCCTGGGGCTGCCCTATCGGAATCATCTTCCTCCAGAACTTTCCTTCTTCATGAGGAAGGCTAACCTCAGTGATTAGTGGGTTGTGCCCTGTTGAGGTTGACATTTGCCAATCATGTGAGATTTCCTGTAAGCGAACACACTGTGCTGGGCTCATTAACCCAAGATGGACACCTGTGAGATTTTAAAGTCAGAACACCCTTTGTCTTGCCTTCCCAACTCTCCCTTGCACTTGGTCTACTTACTTCATATATGAGTAAGAGGTGAGAAGTGGGTAGGCTCTTTAACTCTATTACTATCATACTGTGGTCTATTATTTCATAGTTACTCAATATCATGGAATCCATAAGCCTCTCTCATGCTAATTTTTTGAGGCACAATAATCCCTGTTTCACAGCATAGCAAGATTAGAGTGATTGAACCTATGTTGATAAAGATATGAGCAACTGAAGGTTCTTTATTCTGCTGTTGAGCATGCAAAATAGTACAGCTGTCTTGGAAAACCATGTTTCAGTATCTTAGAGGATAACATAAACCTACCATGAAATCTAGCCATTCCACTCCTAGGCATATACCCAAGATAAATGAAAACATATATCCAAGTCAGGTGTGGTGGTACATGCTTATAGTCAATACTTGGAAGGCTGAGCAGGAGGATCACAGGTCCGAAGACAGCTCAGCAATTCAGCAAGACTCTCAGGCAACTCAGCAAGACCCCATTTCCAAAATAAATAAATAAATAAAATAGGGCTGGGGATGATGTAGCTTGGAGGTAGAACACCCCTCGGTTCAATCCCCAGCACACACACAAAAAAAAAGAAAAGAAAAGAAAAAAGAAAAGAAAAGAAAAGAAAGAGAAAAAGTATATCCACACTAAGACGTAACTTTAAGTAAAAATAAAATCAAAATACAGAGTTTAAGTTAAAAGAAAATAAACTGAGCTCACTATATAGAAACTACTCTCTCAGAATCATTTAAACTTCCTAACAGAACAGTACCTCAAAGGATCATTCAAACTTCTGTAATAAGATGATTCTCTGTAACAAGAGAGGAACTCATGGTCAGATTCATTTTTATTGATTGCTTTTTAAAATGTGTTGGAAATCAAGGCTTTTAGAAGTTATGGTATAAAAGGAAAAATGATACAGAAATACAGAGACAAATCCAAATGACACCATGAAGCACTAAGAAATGAATTTGAAGAAGGTTCATGCTAATAAAAATAGCAACAAATAAAATGTCAGGACAAATACACTAGACATGTGGCATTATTTTACTGAATAGTCCTAAAATTCAGGTGTGAGTTTTCTGTTGCATTTCATGGGGGCAAAATGTGCTATGGTAGATTAGGAAACAGGCTGTCACATGAGACCTGGGTTTTAGATCCGTGTGTGACTTTGGGCATCACTTGCTCTCATTACTATTCAGATTGATCTTAGGCTCCTGCGAGCTCTAGAATGTCTTCTAAATCTAAATATTGATTTTTCTGATGATCTAGCTCTCATTTGTAAAATTCGCTTTTTAAGATATATTTCTTCTCTCCTCTCCTCTCTTCCCTTCTTTTCTTTTCTCTTCTCTTCTTTTGTACTAGGAGTTGTACCCAGGGACATTCTGCCTTGGAGCTATACCCCCAGCCCTTTTTATTTTTATTTTGAAACAGGGTCTTACTAAGTTGCTGAGACTAGCCTCAAACCTGTGATCCTCCTGCCTCAGACTCCCAAGTACTGGGATAACTTGCATGACCATACCCAATTTGAAATATATTTCTAAAGGGTGAAATATTTTTGCCATTGATGCTATTTTTGTTTTGCTTTTTATCCATTACTAGGTATTAAATACAGGCACTTTCCTACTGACTATATAACCAACCCTTTATCTTTTATATTTTATTTTGATACAAGGTCTTGCTAAATTGCCAAGGCTGGCCTCAAACTTGAAATCTTCCTGCCTCAGCCTCCTGAGTAGCTGGATTACAGGAATGCACCACTATGCCTGGACATTGGTGCTATTTCTTTATCATTATAATTAAGGAAAATTAGAGTTGTTACTGATGTGTAGAATGGTGATATTAAAGATAATCTTAAAATGTTAAATACCTTATAAAGTAGTCTTAAATGTCTCCAATTTGGTTTATGCTTTAGCAATTTGGATAAGGTGTTTTAGTTCAAATTAACATTAGATGTTATATAAAATGCACAAATGTAGCAAATTTCTTCACTTTTTTTACATTCATTTACTATATTGGGCTGATTAATTCACACCCCCACAGACAGCTACAAAATAAACCATTCTAGAAATGTGAAGTCTTTGTCCAATAATTCTTCCCATATGTTTCTGGCAAATAAATAATTGAGGCTTAAAAGGAACACTATCTCTGCTATGCTTCAAAAGAACAAAGACCTAGGACCCTTTCTACTTTTTAAAAATGTTCTTTGCAACATAGATCAAGTCACTTACATTTGAAGGAAGCCAGTATTAATATTTCCTTTTCATCTTCTTGTGCTTATAAAGTAGTTCAAACGATTCCCACACATCTGCAACTTGGATGTAGAGACACCACGTCTTCTAAAGATGTAATTCTAACATTCTCACGTTTTAAAGATTATCCAAAGGGCTGTCAACCAACTGTTTGTTCTCAATCTTCTGGATAATCAGCCGATGACATCAGCGTTGAGTCAATGAAAGGAGAATTTGATGTTGAGCAGTTAGTCTAGCAGGGATGGGGATTTCCCTACCATCTTCTCAGTCATCTAGAGGGCTCACCTATGCAATCAGAAATTCAGGCAAACAAGCTGGGACTGGTGGCACATGCTGTAATCCCAGTACTTGAGAGACTGAGACAAAAGGAGCACAGGTTCCAGGCCAGCCTCAGGAAGTTAGTGAGACCCTCAGCAACTTAACTAGACTCTGTTTCAAAATAAAAAATAAAATAGGGCTGGGGGTATAGTTCAGAGGTAGAATGCCCCTGGGTTCAATCCCTAGTACAAAAAAAGTAAAAGAAGAAAGAAAGAGAAAAAGGAAGCAAGAAAGAAAGAAAAAAAGAGAAAGGAGGAAGGAGGGAAGGAAGGAGGGAAGGAAGGAAGGAAAGGAAAGGAAGGAAGAAAGAAAGGAAGGAAGGAAGGAAGGAAGGAATTAATTCAGGCAAACAATCTAATGCACAGTTTAACCTTTTAATTAATAAACTATATGCCAGGACATCAGACATTACACGTCGAGTAAAAAGAAGTAAAGTCGTTAGGCAGGTATCTTTTTTAGCCCTCTGCACTGTAATTTTTCTTACTCCCTTAGCCCATCTAGGTTGTATCATCCCTAACACTTACACTGTACACTGTCTTTCCAGAACTGAAAAACAAAACAAAGCAAGAAAACAAAACAACAATTTCAGTTCTTCTTATATAAAATGAAAAAAATGCATATACAACAAATAGGTGTATCTATAGAGAGAATAATTTTCTTACCTAAAAAGAATACCGTTTGATAACTGGAGAGACCCACAAGCCTGAAAGTATCACCTTTATTTCTTTACAGAGGGAATGATTTCTATTTGTCTTTCCCCAGTGATTTCCACAAAGCAGTGTTTGTTAGCATTCAGTGTTTCCCATTTGGCAGTCATAATCTTTCTAAGTTTGACAAGATTTAAGTAATTCCAAATCGTTTTCAAGACTCACTTTCAATTCATGTTTCAAATTGCAGCCTATGAAGTATGTAAAACACTTGTTTCAATGAGAACATGACGCGTGCATTTAGTATTTACACAATATGAAATAAATCATGTCAGAATTAATAAGGTCTAATTCTATTAATGTCAGAAAAGATTAACGTAGGTTCCCTCCTCTAAGCAGACTTACCCGAGACTCTTTGAATTATTCTTGACAGTGTTAAAATTAGACTAAGCCTACAAATAAAATAGGCTAGCAAATAAATTGAAGTCATAAATTAAGACATCGTGTAAATAAAGGTATCTATGGTAAGAAGATGTCAGCTTTGATGGAAAATCTTAGTAGATTTGTCATCAGTAATACAATTATTACTGTATCTCCTGATGATTCTAGCTGTCTCCAAGTTGAGCTTGTCTCTTGTATGTGTTTTTTAGTAAATGTAATATTAGTACCTGGAATATAAAACTTAATGATAATTAAGAGAGGTTACATCACAGCAAGCGAGCATGATTTAATAATATAACAAAAGAGGTTTTGTTTGTCGGGTTGATTAGCTCTATCGGAGGCAGCCAAAGTGCATATCTTAACCTTAGGAGTTTGCCTAGTTAGCAAAAGGGTAGATGGGTAGTTTAACTTGAATTATCCTTTTTTTATTTCTACATTTATTTCCATTGGTTCCCTGCCATCGATTATGACTTGGGGGGATCTGTTATTCTGGGAAGAGGGAAAAATAAGATGTCTGTTTAATTTAACCTTTCACTGAACTTTTTCTCTCAAGCCATGAAAAAGCATTGCTTTCACAGGTACAAAAATGGTATTATTTTGAAATAGGGTTACCATTCAAGTTGGTAGCAAATGATATTATTCCTGTATTTCATTAAGAAAATATAAAGAGAGAAAATAAAGAAAAGAGGTAAAGTTCTCTGAACAATCTATGAACCTCACCATGTTCTTAACAGACAAATGACTTGACAATGTATATTATGAATATATATTATTTGTTATTATATTACTAAGGATATGCGCATACATGTATATTATCTAGAGCTTAATATATATGTTTTATTCAAATTCCCTGAAAATGAATTTTTGTGGTGCTGAGGACTGAACCCAGGGTTGTTCTACCTCCGTGCTACACCCCAGCCCTATTTTTATTTTTAATTTGGAAACAGGGTCTCACTAAATTTCCAAGAGCCTTGCTAAATTGCTGAGGCTGGCTTTGAACCTATGATTCTCCTGGCTCAGCCTCCCAGGTACTGGGATTGCAGGCATGATCCACCAAGCCTGCCTGCCCCCGAAATCTTTAATGTAAAATTTACTATCATCTACAGAATAAGGCTTGTTTTGATAAAATGAACAATAAATTGGGCAAGATTTTATTTTCCCCAAATGCCATAGGGTTTCATTAACGCAGGGTTCCCAAACCAGAAGTTAATCAATGGCTTCAAATATTCAATAGAAAAGAATCAAATATATGGAATACAGTTGTCTGTAGTTTATATTATAACCTCATCATATATTTATGAGATGAAATATCTGAAGGATTCAAATAACTCTGTGCGAAAATGTGGGAGACACCAGCAGAGCCAGTGGGTGAGGTTAGAGAGATGCTCTTACACACAGAGTGCTGGTGCAAGGGAAACTCAGGTTACACTCAATATTTGTTAGACATTTACTTTAAACACACTACATTTCCAGGATTATCAGGGAGATGGAAGGTATGCATGACACCATTACTGTCCTCACCACATTTCCAATCTGATAAGTGGGACTTATTGTATGCAAATTAGTGATGACAGTTAATAAAATGATCAAAATAATACAACACTAAGCATCAGGTACTGAATGCAGCTGCAGTGAGAAATGGTCCTGGCTAAGAACATATATCTCTATATCATCTATCTATCATCTATCATCTATCTATCTATCTATCTATCTATCTATCTATCTATCTATCTATCTATTTATCTGTCTGTCTATCTATTCATCCATCCATCCATCCATTCATCCATCCATCCATCCATCCATCTATCATCTATCCATCATCTATCTATCTATCTATCTGTCTGTCTATCATCTATCTGATCTGATCTGAAGGGACTGCCAAGGGGTCCTGGCAGAAATAGCTATTTACTCTGGACAAGATCTTCGCATCCTTGATGGTAGAGGCAAAGGCTCAAAGCACTATAAAAGAGCCGGATCAGAGATTTGGTGTCAATTTGGACTATCAAGTTACATTTCTTCAGACAAGGAAATCCGCTTTCAGCCTCTGAGGATGGGTTTGATAGAGAATTAAGACAGGAAATTGCAATATTAGTTGCCTAAAATGGGTGGGAAAAAGGCATGATGGGCAGGCTTACATGTCTTTATGAGTGTGTTCTCACACTCAATATGGGGGCAGTGAGGGAATTTCTCCTCTATCTGTATCCTCCCTCTCTTCTCCTCTATCTGGATCCTCCCTCTCTCTGAGTGATCTTGGGAAGGGGGAGGATGCTGGTATAATTATGCAATTTTCTCACATCACCTCAACTTTCTTTTCTCCTACCTAATGCAGTGGTCCCAAGATGAGGGCTATAACTTGGAATTTCCATAGCAAGAAATTGTAACTATATCTGTAAACCTTTATACCAGAATTCCTAAATTCCTAAGGGCATGATGGAGTGGATTGTGCCATCAACCTTCCTACCAAAGCTGGGATTGACAAGTAATATAGTTGTACTGACTAGTGATTGAAATAGCCCACCAGTTCTATGCCTAAGTAACCCCAACCTATATATATAGTCCTATATATATGGACTGAGAGGGAAGCTCTTGCTAAATTTTAATTACTGCTTGAAACTTCGATGCGCCCAGTGGTCAAACTAATATCTCTTTCAAAAGTGGAAAATTTGGGTTAAAAATAAATGGTATAGGAGAAAAGGAGGAATGGTAGCTGAAGGTAAAAAGAAGAAATGGGCAAAGTAATGATTCAAGTCCAATATTATATTAATGCTTCATGAGAGGCTCAGAGGAAGAGATGATATTATCCCTCAGCTCATTTATACCAGGTATCTAAAAGAGTGAGGCTATTTATTGCCATTCTGCTGTTGACCTTCCTGAGAAGGTCAAATGGAAACCTGAAATCTGAATGGTATCACTCTGGGAGACATTTTATTTTTACATTGTGATGAACTGGACCAACCATTAGTTCCACTAATTCAGTGGGATTCTACTGATGGGACAATATCTCCTGACTCTTATGTTACATTTACTACTATATCATAATATAATGGAACATAGGTGTTATTGGTAAGATTATAATAATAATACTGACAGCTGAATGTGTAGTGAAATTGATTTAAAGCCTCCTCAGGATGTAATACAAATGGAAAATCACCGACCCAGGAATAACTGGATTTAGCTAATTCAACTAATTCCTGTGCTAAATAGTTCAGTGCAAGTTTGCTATAGGTCATAGTAGCAGTAGATAGAGTGGGAAAATGGGTTATAAAATTACTGCAAAACTATTAAAATTTATGTAATGGCTTTAAAAGATAAATTAGTTGTTTGTATAAGTCTCTCCTTATCTAATGCTGGCTCCTCCAAATGTTAGGCATATTCGGACTGATGCCATTGCTGCAACTATCATGTTAGTGTTATAATAAGTGTAGATGTTCAGACAAACATTTTTTTATTGCAAGACTTACTTGGCCAAAGGCTGGGGCTGGCTTGTGTAGTAAGGAACTAGCCTTATCCAAGAAAATATCTGGCCTTCACCATCAGCTATTGGGACATGATCTCTAAGTGCCTGAAATGTCCTGTCTGATAAGAGTATCTTCATTTACCTGAGCATATTGGTCCACTTTGGATTGTCCAACGTGATTTTTGCTGGGGCTTTGGGCCAACAGCATCAGCTCAGCTTTGGGAAGGATTGGGTACTACAGATGAGCCAAGCAGGTGCTCAATTATGCACATGTGCCCACTCTGGACACCAGGGCTTGGAAGCTTTCCTGGATGGTAACACCCCTATATATATTATCACTTGTCATTTCTGGAAGAAGTTATCTGTCCACAATTGTACTGGAAGAGGACAAGTGGAGACATGAGACTTGGAACTCTCTTAGTTATTCTCTGTGCATCTCTTCTCTTGGTTGACTCTAATCTCTATCCTTCTGCTATAACAAACTGTCACCATAATAATAATATTCAGTGAGTTCTGTGAGTACCGCTAGCAAACCATCAGATACCAGGGTGGTCTTGGAGGCTTCCTAACTCTACAGCAATATACACAATTGCTTAGGGACTATTCTTGCCAAAACTACATTAAGCTTCAAATCTCATCATGAAAAACAATTAGACAAATTCAGAGAGCAGAACCTTTACCTGCCTGGAACTCTTACTCATGCCAACAATCTGAAATGAAATAAACCAAGACAGGTGGAAAGTATTCTTCTAGTATAAAGAGTTACAACATTTAGTGGAAGAGAGAGGTGCTTCACCTAACCACAGAAGAAATGTCCTTTAAGTGAGACATCTGGGTCAACATAGGTCACATGTCCATCTCTGGACCAGTAAGATGCAACAAGGAATTGCTGTGCACTGGCTGGTGTAAGCCTGGATCTGTGAACCCCTCCTGTTAGAGTTGATGAGGTTGCTTTGGATTGCTTAGCATATTCAGAGACTACTTGGAACATTGAAGATGGGTTATGTTCCCTTATCATGAATGCTTTATGGGGAGAAGAGAATGAGCAACAATGCTACCCAAGGCATGTCCATACTTTGTCACTTTGTCCTGACTTTGAGTTCAAACACACCCAACCATGTCTACTTTCTTTCAAACACAGAGGTATGTATAATATTGGGACTCCATTCACAGAGATTAATCAGCCTAAGTGTCCATCAACATATGAATGGATTATAAAATTATGGGATATTCATACAATGGAATTATACTCAGCCATAAGGAAGGAAAAGATTATGTCATTTGCAGGAAAATGGATGGAACTAGAGAATATGATGCTAAGTGAGATCATCCAATCACAAAAAATGAAGGGCTATATGTTTTTCTCATATGTGGAAGCTAGGGGGGAAATTAGAATACAAAAGGGATTCCAGACAAAGGAGGAAAATCCCCAGTAGAGTGATAGAGAGGGTCTAGGGGCAGAAGGTGAGGGGAGGGAGGCTTAATGAAGGAAACACTTCAATCGACACTATGTACATATATAAAATCATCAATGCCAATCTCCATACTGTGTACCGAGAAGGGAGGGAGTGGAGAGGGAGCCAGGGGGAAGCTCACAAAGTGCTTTGTGCATGTATCTACCACTCTAAACTTCATTATGATGCATGGTTACAATGCACCAATAAAATTTAAAAAAAAAAATTTTTGTTAATATAGTCAAACATAACCCAAATAAATATCCTCAAGAGAATCACTGACAAATAATAGCTATTTGAAAAATCACTAATTAGCATGACTTGACATATCACTTCCCTATATTTTATAAATAGACTTGTCTAAGTACCACTAGTAATGGTGAAAAATATCTGTAGTGCCATGCTTCACCATGGGAGAGCCCTGTCTGGCCCACTCACATATTTTTTATTTTTCCCAAACAATGGGCAGGTGAGAGCAAAATTGAGACGTGCTTTTAATTTCTAGGTCCAATCTAACCAATTGGAAGCAACTAATTTGTTTTCTCGTGTCCAGTTTTTAAAAAGTTGTACTCCCATGAATTTCTTTATT
The DNA here is from genome assembly GCA_004027185.1 of Glis glis. Lineage (NCBI taxonomy): Eukaryota > Metazoa > Chordata > Mammalia > Rodentia > Gliridae > Glis > Glis glis. The sequence continues at coordinate 19,996 of PVJS01007381.1, forward strand.
TTCTTCTATTATCTTTAGAATCACAGGTCATCTTAGTGACCCTGACAAATCAGGACATGAGCAAAACGCAAGTCCAATCAGCCCTACGCCATTACTGCGGCATGGTACTAGTCATGGTGGAGTAAGCCAGCCTTCTCCATCAGCAGGGAGTGAGAGGTGCTTCAGAGAATAGGAATTTACTCATTGGCCCTGGACCATGTCCTGCCAGGGAGTACGGAAGTTAACTTGAACCCCAGTGGTGGGTTTTGACCTCGTCATGATTTTCTCTAGAGCTACCCGCCAGCCATGACTGTTGCTGTCTTTTTCTCTTTTTTTCTCTTCATGCAACATAGAGCTTGACAGATTAATTGATTTGTCTGTGTTTCTTAAGTCACAGAGATGTTCCATTGCTAAAAGGTTTCCTTGAATTTTTAATACATACTTCTATACTTTTATCTTTGCTCCTGCCTTACAATCTGTCTTCTTTTTTCAATGCATGCACACAAAAAAACCCGAATGTATGAATTAAATTTTTTGTCAAACAAACAAAATGTTGAAAATGAGTTCTCCTTAGAAAACTTATATTGCCATCCTTGTTAGATGTCTTGCTTGAGCTGTTCACTCAGGAGTCCATGGTACACAGGCTAGGCTTTGACTGTAGAATTATTTACTTTGGAATGCTGTGCCACTTCTGAGCTCGCTTTACTTCTCTTGAACCAAACTTTGCTTATCATTCTCTGTTGCATATGTAGTATGATACTGATCACATTCCTAAGGATTTCTATCTCTGCATAGCTTGCAAAACTTTTTCTTTGCACATTATTTTGATAATACACACATACATTCTGATAAAAGAGTAAATGTGCATGAACCAAGAGAACAGATCAGAGCCCTGATTTGACTTGTGTGTTGTTAACATGTATGACACGTCTTGATTTGTTACTGCCACTAAGGTGGCTGCTAGTTCCAAAATTCAAAGATTCTAAAATTAATAGAAGAAAATAGAAATTTTTCAGTGGAGTACAAAATTAAAAACATAGCAAGCAAGCAAATAGATTATGTGTGTCTACTTTGTTAGATTGGAGCTAGAAATCAAAAGGCATCTAAAACAAAGATAATATTAAAAAGAAAGGTGAAACTATGAGTTAAGGGAATACACATTTTAAAAGCCTAGGAATATCACAATTTAGTGACAAAAATATTCATATATGACCTGCAGATGATAATCAAGTGAATAAAAGTTTTAAATTACATGAATCTAAGACTACACAAAGGAATTTTGTGGTTGCCACTTAGAGTGAGATGTCGAGATCCAAAAGAATAGATTTGTTACCAGCACAAACAAGTTCAATTGTTTTTAGAGCCCTGTGACATTTATTTAATAATATGATATAAAATTAAAGTGGCCATTACTTTGAAATATTTTGTTAAGAAAATATCCTTACCAATTTGGTTACTTATGTCTCTCATTAACCTAGAAAAAAACATACATACTAAACTGGCTTTGTTAACTATAGAAAATAGACTTATTTTCATTTGTTGAGTAAAATATTGAAGTGATTAGGCCTTAAATCTTTGTCTGACATTCAAGCACTAAGAACACAGGCTAAAATAAAGAATCATAAAGGTGGCTCATTTTCTTTTATTGGGGGATCATATATTCTCCATAAATCTTCAAAATACTAATAAATACCAATTTTTAATATTTCATAGCTACAAATGGAAGAATGACCCTAAAAAGAGAACAAAACACAACTATTAGCATTTCTGCAGGAATATTTCTGTAGTATGATGGATAATGTCGGCAAAACCCATTCTGGGAAATATTTTGTAACCTGTTTATCTCAGTAAATATAAAACACTGGCTTCTCCATTTGACCAACCCCAGTAACAATGAATTAACCACACAATTAGCTGCAATTCATAACCCTGACTGCATGTCATAAACTATAGATGATGAACATAGTTTCCATTTCTTTTTTCTTTCTTTCTTTCTTTTTATTTTTTGCAGTACTGGAGATTGAACCCAGGGGCATTCTACCTCCAAGTTACACCACCAGCCCTATTTTTTAATTCTTTATTTTGAAACAGGGTCTCGCTAAGTTGCGGAGGGCCTCACTAAGTAGCTGAGATTGGGGACTTGCGATGCTCCTGTCTCAGCCTCCCAAGTACTGGGAGTACAAGTGTGCGCCACCACGCCCAGCTAATAGTTTCTAAATTATAGGAAAGGATCAATCTGACTTTGAACCTACTCAGTCCTCTCACTGATGTTTGACATAAATTTATCCTTTAAATGTTACTTAATTTAGCCCTAATTTGTTTTCTGCCCAATGACTCCAGGCAAAGAGCAAGTTAGAATCCAATACGAACTCATTTTCCCTTTTTAACCTTAACGCATTCAAAGATGCTACAGCTCAACTAATTGCAGAGTTGTTTTACTTTCTTTCTTTGTCATGAATTTGTTTAATGTATATGGTCAGAAAATGAAACCAAAATTGTGTATCATCATCTGTTCTCAAAAGCATACGAGGCGTGGCATGGTGGCTCATGCCTGCAATCCCAGTACTTGGGAGGCTGAGACAGGAGGATCGCAGGTTCGCTGCCAGCCTCAGCAACATAGAGAAGCTCTCAGCAACTTAGTGAGACCCTGTTTCCAAATAAAAAATAAAATAGGGCTGGGGGTATAGCTCAGAGGTAAAATGACAGTGGATTTAAGCCCCAGTACCACGCGCGCTCGCACACACACACACACACACACACACACACGCTTCGAGTAATGCTGAAAAACTGAAATGATCATGCATGCAATTACCCAATGCATATATTTTAAGAATACATATTTGACCATGCTATATATGGCATCCATACCTCTGTATCTATGTTTATATCTATATCTATCTATCCACATACATTTGACAAAATATGCAAAGCAAAGCGAAATAAGGAAGAGGTGAAGCTCCAGAAATGATATTGGAAGGGTTGAGAACTGAGCATAATAACTTCCCAGCCTAAACATACTGTACAACTTCCACAACTGCAAGTTAGGAACATGGTGCTAGGAGAGATCACAGTCCCATGAGGGGGGCGTTCAGGATTGGAAATGAAGCTGGGCAATTTAAAGGGAAACCCTAGGGCAGCATAAGAACCACCTGAGAAAAAGAATCTATAAATCAATAATTAACGAGCCCAGAAGATTAAGAGGAGATATTGCATCTACCTATCCAATAAAAGCAGGATAGCAAGAACAAGAGAAAATCATAACAAATGAAAGATTCTATAAAATAAATAACAAAACTGATGGTTCAACATAAGTTTGAAAAATAAACTCTCTGAATTAGTACAAAAATAGAAAGAGAAGAGTTAAAAATGTATGGGTATAATAAAATGAGAATATCATTCCACTATGTCCAAAACTACGAGTGTGTGTGTGTGTGTGTGTGTGTATGTGTGTGTGTGTGTGTATGTGTGTATGTGAATTAAGGAGACAGATTTATCAAAAATGATACAAGAAAAATTGCTAAAAGAACTGAAGAATTCCAAATTGAAATTGTATACCAGGTACACAGCAAAATGAATGCAATTATATAAATAATGGTGTATTTTTATAACGTGAAATTAACTAGAGATGAATAAAATGTTCTAATAGCTTACAGAATAAAAATAGCATTTTTTAAAAAAATATAAATCAAAATAATTTCATACTTGTATACCTCAATAAAAGAAAAATTAAAATTTACTTGTGTCTCCTATATTCAGAAATGCTGTTAGCCAGAATACAATGGAATTTGCTCATCAAGTTTGGAAAGAAAATGATTTTTATGTTAGAATTTTATGCTCATCAAATATATCCAGTGAGGAGAAAAATGAAGGTATCATTAGACAGGCAGTGACTCCAAATACTGACACTTTGGGGATCCTTTCTTTTCTTTTCCTTTTTATTTTTTTGGTGGTAGTAGGGATTAAACCCAGGGCCATTGTACCCCCCAGCCCTTTTTATTTTTGGTTTTGAAACAGGGTCTTACTAGGTTTATGAGAGTCTCACTAAGTTGCTGTGGCTGGCCTTGAACCTATGATCCTCCTATCTCAGCCTCAAGTACTGGGATTACAGGTATGTGCCACCATGTCTGGTGGGATCCTTTCTTTACAAGTTGATTTCATCTTCACCTCGGCCTACAATATGCTCTTTTTCACCTTCCACCTTACTTCTTTTTTTTTTCAAATCACTTTTAAAAACTTTCTATTTTGAGATAATTTAATACTTAGAGAAAAATTTCAAAATTTGTATGGAGTTCCTAGACAGCCTCCAGTGAGCTGCTGTATTGACATCTTACATGACCACAGCACAATGATCAAACCCAAGAAATCAACCTTCTACTCTATTGTTACCCTGAACCACAGAATTTATGCAGATTTTACCACTTATTGTTATTTTTTTAAATGAATGCACCTTTTCTGTTTCAGATTTCAATCTAGGTTCCAACTTATGTTCACTGTCATGTCATGATTTCTTCTTCTGTCTCTGTCTTAGGGACCTCAACATATTTTGATCTTATTGCAAAATATGTTTCTTCTCAATCATTTCTCTCTACTTCCATGTCTTCCTCTGTTTCCTCTCTCCAGATTCCAGGCCACCTTCAGATCTGTCTGTACCCCAGAAAAATAGGAAGACCTCTATAATTCATTCCTCTGATAGCAACACATTGCCTTTTGACACACATTTGCTCATTTCCCCAGCCTACCCTAGAACTTTTAATGGCTGCTCATTGCATGAAGAATATAATCAAAATATTTAATGTCACTAATAATGCTCTGGTATCATAAGTGGAATCTTTAGAAGTGGAGCCTGCTTTCTCAGAACCAAACCAATATCCCGTAGTTCCCTGTATTCCAAACATGGTGGTCTGCTTTATTTTTTGCTCACATAAACCTCTTTGCCTCTTGGAGGATCTGAATCCATGTTCATAAGTCCATTTGACTGTTCTCCCAAATCTTATCCTGTCTAATTGTTTTCTTTTCTTTTCTAAGGGGAATATAAAAGGTTTATCTAGGTAAGTGGGGGTATGGCTTAAGAGAAGGCTGTGATAAAGGGCTATGTTCCAGAGAAAGGGTCTGGAATGGTACAATTCCTGCTCGCTCTAACTTCACGTGTCTCACAATGCTGATCTTTGCATTAAAGCAGTGATCATGCCCAGTTTAGACCCCAGCATGTAGCATAGTACCAGGTGCAGACAGGGTACTCAGGAAATTAGGCTGAATAAATAAGTAAATAATATCAATTTCCCTGTTTGTAATGAAGATCATTGTCTCTGAAGGAATGAAAATTAGGTCTGTTTTTAAAAAATATAAATTGAAAAAAGAAGAGAGTCTTGAGGAGCATACAGTTAATTTAAGCAACACATGTGTGAGATGCAAAACAGTCAAATAATATTATAAACATATTTCAAAAGTTTTACTTTCACTTTTGTCTGCCCATTCCATTTTTCTTTTGCTATTTTAAAAATATAATTACTCTATACAGACTTGGCCCTGCCTCGAATGACTTTGATAGCTAATGAGAGTTTTTTGTTAAAACAGGCAAGTATGGTCATTCTAGTTTCATTGGATTTATAACGAAAACACCATATTCCAGTTCCCAGTGCAGTGAGGATTTAATGGTGGCAGCATACCATTTTCTGTTTCTAGAAATAGTTTCTTCTAGGGAGATAATAGTAAGTAGAGTGTAATATGTAGAGAACACAAGCAATCTATATAATATTACTCTGTGTAAAAATATAAATGATTTCTAGTTAAAACTCATGAAAACATTTTATTCTTTTCATTAAAGAAATTATAAAAACATAAAGAAGTTTTAGGAGTTGTGTAATGAATCACAGTGTAGCTTTCAATTAGGTTTATTAATTATTTATGGAACGGCAGTGGCAACTTTGGTGGTGGTCCCATCGTGACCGAGCTGCACCGGTGGCTGCCGGCATTGCAGCTTCCACAGACCTCCATCAGGGAAGCCAGCGACCTATTGTAAATTCAGAAACTGCAGAACATCGGCCACGAGGGCAAACGTGGTTTGCTCCATGTTCTACAGAGATGTGGATGGCAGCGGCAGCAGCAGCAGCAGTGGTGGTGGCGCCATCTTGGCCAGGCCATGCAGGTGACTACTGGCATTGCGACTTCCACAGAACACCAACAAAGAAGTCAGCGACCTGTTACAAGTCCAGCAACTGCAGAGCATCAACAGTGAAAGCAAGCAGTAGGTTTCTCCATGCTCCAAAGAGACCCAAACAGCAGAAGCACCATTGTGGCCAGGCCATGCCAGCAGCTGCCGGCATTGCAGCTTCCACAGGCTGCCAGTGGAGAGGCCAGTGACCTGTTGTGAGTCCAGCAACTGTGGATCATCAACGACGAAAGCAGGCAGTGGCTCGCTCCATGCTCGACAGAAACCCAAGTGCCCAGAGACCTGACCATAACCCGCGGCAGCAGCTGAGCCCACCCTCTCCCCCACAGTTTAAGAGCAGCACTCAACAAGACCATAAGTTAACAAACAGCCCCAGGGGGAGATCACCCAGCACGGCCACAGGGACTCGCTTGGCAAGCAATAGACTCACGGGATCTGAGACTTTGTGATCTCACCCCTGTGGAGGTTGGAGTGGGGTTTTTCTGTGGGACACAGCAGAAGCATGGATAAGGAGACAACCCCCAGTGACATTCGGGTGGGATAGACTTACAGCCTGCAGGTTGCATCACCCTTGCAGGGTTTCTGGGGATCGCCACAGGCCACAGTCATGGTATCTGGGGAAAAATCAGACCAACCCAGCATTATCTGTGGAAAAACACGGAGTTCTGTGTTTGTAGAGTCGGGTCAAAGTGACATCAACAGGAATCAAAAAGAAGCTCTTAAGGAAGTGAAGGATGCAATAATTGAAATGAAGGCATCAATACAAACTAGACTAGACCAACAATAGACTAGACCACATGGAAAATAGAATCTCACTCTTTGAAGATGGCCTTTCCAAAAATGAACACATAGTATATAATTTAGAAAAAACAATTCGACAGCATGAATTGGACATTAAAGAGATCTCAGCCAATCTTAAAAGAGCAAACCTAAGAATAATAGGCATAGAGGAGGGAATAGAAGCTGAAACCAAAGGAATCAATAATCTTTTCAGAGAAGTAATATTAGAAAATTTTATCCAAATATAGAAAAAGAGGTAGACACATAGGTACAGGAAACATATAGAATCCCCAATAGACAAAATCAGTGAAAAAGTTCACCAGGCTACATAATAATCAAATTGACTAATGTAGAGGCCAAGGAGAGAATCTTAAAGGCAACAAGAGTAAAAGACCAAGTAGCATTCAGAGGTCAACCAATAAGAATCACTCCCGACTTTTCAAATCAAGTCATGAAAGCCAGGAGGGCCTGGTGCGACATATTCCAAACTCTTACAGAAAACAACTTCCAGCCAAGATTTATCTACCCAGCAAAGATATCTATCTAATTTGATGGGGAAATAAAAACCTTCCACGACAAACAGAAACTGAATGACTTTATGTCTTCCAAACCAGCACTAGAGGAAAAATTCAAAGAGATTAATAACAAAGAAGAAATAATGAAGAAATGCCAGAACCAGAGAAACAATGATTTCCATCAAACAAACAATTAGGCAAAGAAGAACAAACACTACCTCAAACAGAAATTAAAACACAAAATGTAGCTGGGCATGGTGGCGCACGCTTGTAATCCCAGTACTTTGGGAGGCAGAGACCGG
>PVJS01007381.1:27840-56433 GCA_004027185.1 Glis glis
AAAAAAAAAAAAAAACACACACACACACAAAATGTTAGGAATTAAAACTCATCTCTCAATAATCACGCTGAATATAAATGGCCTCAACTCCCCAATCAAAAGACATAAGGTGGCAAAATGGATTAAAAATCATAATTCATCTATGTGTTGCCTGCAAGAAACACACCTTATAAGAAAAGATATTCACAAACTAAAGGTGAAGGAATGGAGCAAAGTAATCCACGCTAATGGAACTCAAAAACAAGCAGAAGTAGCAAATATGATATCAGACATATTAGACTTGAAACCTAAACTTACCAGAAGAGACAAAGCAGGTCATTTTTTACTGGTAAAAGGTACAATCCAGCAAGAGGATGTAACGATAGTCAACATTGGAGAAGTAGGAACTCTAATACTCTATTGATGGGATTGCCAATTAGTGCAACCACTTTGGAAAACTGTGTGGAGGACCCTCAGAATACTTGGAATGAATATACCAGTTCACCCAGCTATACCATTTCTAGATATTTACCCAAAAGAATGGAAACCAAACTACCAGACTAATGCATGTGTATCTATGTTTATAGCTGCACAATTCACAATTGCCAAACTATGGAACCAGCCAAGATGTCCATCAACAGATGAATGGATTACATAACTATGGGATAGATACACAATGGAATTTTACATAGCCATAAAGAAGACAAATTATGTCATTTTCAGGGAAATGGATTGAATTAAAGAACATTATGCTAAGTGAGATTAGTCAGGCACAAAAAGTGAAAAGTTGGATGTTCTCCTGAATATTTGGAAGCTAGGGAGAATAGGGCATAGGAGGGAGTCCAGACAAAGATGGAGAAAACCTTAGACAAGGTGACCTAACTGAGGGAGATGGGAGGGGGGAGAGGGAAACACCCTAATGCACAGGATGTACACACACAAACTTATCAAAATCAACTACCATGCTGAACATGAGAAGGAGGGAATGGGGGTGGAAATTGGAGGAGGGCTAATTCAGCGATGTGTGCACGTATACTTCTACCACCCTGAAACCCATCAAGATGTATGCCTACAATGCACCAATAAGTAAATAAAAAATAATAATAAAAAGAAAGCTAAAAAATATTCATTCACCTTTCTTTCTCTAAATGTACATACAAGTGTGTCCTCATTTTCTCCTCTTCTTCCTTCTCCATTGTAGTTTCATCTCATTGTTTTATCATGGCCAAATAATAAGAGAGTACGTTGCTGATATCAAAATTCTTCAACCCTAAAGACTTCACCATTATCTCCTAGGAATAATGCCTTCATCTGCCATGTCTACAATATATTAGTCAAATTCACAAAATGTATCATCATAGAATACTAACATGTATTACAAACGCCATAAGATTTTACTAATTGCTTTGTTAAAGTTCTTTTATACCATTTTCTTCCAATTGAAGAAGCAATCTAGTCTCACTTATTTCATTTGTCTACCATGTCTCTTTATTCTTTCTCTGTATTAACTTCTCCATCTTAGTCTGTTATGACATTTACATTTTTGAGACATATATATCAGTTTTAATTTCAAATTTTCCCTTGATTTCCTTCCTTCCTTCCTTCCTTCCTTCCTTCCTTCCTTCCTTCCTTCCTTCTTTCCTTCCTTCCTTCCTTCCTTCCTTCCTTCCTTCCTTCCTTCTTTCCTTCCTTTCTTCTTTTCTTTTATTTACTTATTTTTTGGTAGACCTAGCCTTTTTTTATTTTGTGCATTGTAATTATACATCATAACGAGGTTCAGTGTGCTGGAAACACACATACACATAGTGCTTGATGTATTTCTCTTTGGATCCCTCCTAGTTCCCTCCTCTTTTCATATATAATGTTGAAATTGGTTTCGATAACTTCATATATGAACATAGCATTATTTGAATTGTTTCCTTCATTAAGTCTCCCCTGATTGCTGTCTTATGACCAGATGGAAGTTTTTGTTGCTCATTTATTTGTTGGGAAATACTACCCAAGTTTTCCCTCATTTACCACCACTTTCTGAAATTAATTTAATCATACACCTTTATATCAGCATTATAAATATTAAGTTATAGTTAAAACAAGATAGTCTATATATCTGGTATGTGGCATATTATGTGTCCCACTGAAAAGAAAACTCAAATTGACTTTATTCCTGATTTTGATAACTTGAGAGGATCTAAGAAAAATCACGTTATGACATTTAAGACACATGGTCAGTCTTTTAGATTATAGCTGCAATAATGTTGACTGGAACACTTACCTACCTAGGAGTCCTGAGTGTGCAGCCAAGCAGGTCCCAAAGGCTTGAGAGACCAAGGGCAACTAGCAGGGTCTGAATGTGGTGGCGGGTGGGTGGCGATGGGTTAGAGTATCCCTGGACAAGGCCTCCTGTGGTTCGAATCTCCTACCAGCGCCTAAGTGGGAAACATAAGGGGCTTCTTCTTATCTTGTCCTCACCTGGGGCACAGCAGTAAAAGCGAAGGTTTCCAAGCTTCAAAAGACAGAGTGAGACCCTTTATTACCCAATTCACGGAAACCTCACATTCTCAGTAAGGCTGATTCTGAATGACAACCCGCAAAACTCTTCCTTCATACTGCAGCTGTGTCTCCCCTTTCTAAACTCTCTGCTCCCATTTTCTTTTACCTTTCACCGGTCATCTGCTAACTCATCCTACCATCTATGTACGTAGGTAGATTCAGTATTCGCTGTCCGTGCCTCTCTTGCTCCTCTACTAACCCTTTTGGAAAGTCAGAATTTGTTTTATATGCTGGTGAGTCCCAGGTTTCTAGAACAGGCCTGGTACCCAGCACATCCCTTCAGGAAGAGCAAATTGAGATGCTTAGGATGCAAGCAGCAGCAGCTCACTTGTCCTGTGTTAGCTGCCAAGTTCTCCTTGGCAACTCCCGATAATATGTAAACCTGATTCCCAGTCCTTGGGATTATGAGAATTTGACTGGCAGTTAAAGTACTGAAGCTATATCATATATAAATAAAGTAAATTTAGCGTTTATTCTTCCTATCCAAGAGCATGGGAGATATTTCCATCTTCTAAGATTTTCTTCAATTTGTTTCTTGAGTGTTTTATAATTTTCATTGCAGAGGTCTTTTATCTCCTTGGTTAAATTTACTCCTAGATATTTTGCTGTTTTTGAGATTATTGTGAATGGAAATGTGTCCACATTAATTCATTTGATTAAATAAATTTTAAGAACAGAAGACATGGCATTTAACCACATATGATATTTTCCCAATGAGTTCTACCATTTAGATCTAAACAATCCAATCACTTTTTGACTTGGTTTCCTGGACTGCAAAATGGGACAATGGTTGTAGGTATCTCCTAGGACTATTACAGAGACTAAATGGCATAATTTATATGAAGTCATAATTCATATGAAGTACTGAGCACTTCTTTCCAAGGAAGTACTCAATAAAAATGATCTATTATTTCATATATTTATGAACATATATGCATATACATATCAAATATGGATGATAGATATAGATTAAGTGGCCATTTATCATGTTTTTTTTCTCTTTTTTGAATATTTTATTTCTAAGAAAATCACAGTGGAATTGTAAACTGTCCTTAATGCTTTTCAATTTTAAATTTACAGTTTAAAAATGACAGAAATGAAAGTAACAAATTGTTTTGTATGTATGTAATTTATTGCTTGAACGATGTCAAGAGAAACAACCAAGTGTATTGATGCTTATGAGATTAAAACTTTAAATCTTTAATATATGCTTAACTATTTTACATTTTCTGGGTTGTCCCCAGAATTATTTTTCATTCTGTCTCTGGATTCTTGTTAAGAATTAGTAATAATGTTAAAAATTATCATTCCTAAATGGTTCCTGAGGTTCAGCGCTCAGGTTTTTAACCACGCTTTTCTCATAGGTTTACAATTTTTATGGCAGGATTTGGTAGGAATGTGTTTCAGACAAGTTTTCTTAGTGCTTATATGGATTTTTCTAAAGTTTAGGTTGAGATTGGTACAGATTTTGCATTAGTAAATCACTCGCCTTAAATGTCATTACTAGGATGGCAACTCTCTCAGCTCAACTTCTAGCCCACAGTCTGCTTTGATGTGGGAATTATAGGACTATAATTAATCCTAAAGCAAATTGAAATACCCATGATCATTTCAGGGGATGTTTTTTAGCTGTATAATTCCTCCCACACTGGTGCTCAATCTGTGCGTTTTCCAAATATGCTTGCCAGAGAAGAAAAACTGCTGAAAATAAGCTTGAAATAGACAAGGGGAAGAGAAAGTAAGTGACTTCAAAAGTTTAGTGAGAACCAAAATAAGTTAATGGGGTTATGAGTTATTTTGCCAATTTTTAGCCAATTGCAATTAATCAACTTGGCTGTTATTAACACAGAGAAGAGTTTCCACTCTTACTTGGATTTCTGAGGGCACACAAACACAGACTGGAATTTATTAACAGTTAAAAGATATTAGAACTAAAAGAAAACTTAGATTTTAAATAGCATACAATCTTCCTTGGAGATCTCTCTCTCTCTCTCTCTCTGTGTATGTATACATATACAAATACATACATACATGTTCAAAACATTGTAGAAAATAGGTATAGACGAAACTTACCTCAACATTATAAAAGCAATATACAATAAACCCAAAGCCAACATCATATTGAATGAAGAAAACCTGTAAGAATTCCCTTTAAAATCAGGAACAAAACAGGAATGCCCACTATAACCACTCCTTCTCAATATTGTACTCATACACAAGACTCTAGACAGAGTAAAAAAGCAAGAGAAGGAAATCAAAGGAATACAGATAGGAAAAGAAGAACTGAATTTAGCTGTTTGCAGATGTCATGATCCTATACTTAGAATACTCCAAAAAAAAGCTCAACCAAAAGACTTCTAGAGCCGATTAACAAATTCAGCAAAGTATTGGGATACAAAATCAACCTAAATAAATCAGTAGTTTTCTATGGACAACATTTCCATTCACAATAATCTCAAAAGCAGCAAAATATCTAGGAATAAATAAAGAAATGAAAGATTTATTTTCTTATGGTTTGGGGTTCTATCCATGTGAGGCTGGGGACTGAGGATCTCAAGGCATGGTGACAGGAAGCTGAGAGAGGGAGAGTACGTGGGCTGTGCTCCTCATATCACAGAGGCCAGAAGCAAGAGAGAGAGAGACAGCAGGGGGAGGAGGAACCAAATATAATCTCCAAGGCCACACTCTCAGGGACCCACCTCCAGCCACACCCTACTGGCTGGGTATCACCTAGGTAAATCCATTACAATGGATTTATCCACTGCTGGGATTACAACCCTCAAGACTTGATCATTTCAACTCCAAACACCAACTTATGAGTTCTTCAAGGGGCCATTCTATATCTAATCATAACAGTAAGTAATAAACTTCCTAATAGCCTCTGTTGTGTGTGAGGAAACATTGGTCTCAATATCTCATCAAACTTTTCTCCTTCTCTCTTCCTCCTCCTCTTTCTTTTTCTCCTCCTCCTTCTCCACTTCCTCCCCCTCCACTTCCTCCCCCTCCTCCTCTACTGGAGATTGAACCTAGGGGTGTTCTACTCCTGAGTGACATTCCTAAGCCTTTTCAGTTTTTATTTTGAAACAGGGTCTTATGGAGTTACTGCACACTAGCCTCAAACCTGCAATCCTCCTGTATCAGCCTCTCAAGTACTGGGATTATAGGAGTGTGCCACTGTTCCCAGCTCAGATCAAACTTTTGAGTAGGGATCCATCCTATCTTTGCAGGGGCGTCTACATCCAGGAAAAGCAAATAAGAGAGTTTCCCAGCACATTCTGGGTACAGTGTGTGGCTGGTGTCAGATTGAAGTGAGAGGAAGTGGCGAGGAGCCACAGTAGATCTTTAATGACAGGGTAGGGGTGTCAGATCACAGGGAAAGCTTTGTTGGCTTCTTTAAAAACGTTGATTTTTTTGTTGTTGTTCTGAATGGATTAAACAATCATTGTAGAGTCTAAGCAGAGGATGGTTGTGATTCACTTTTGTTTATTTAGTTGATTGTAGCTCCGTTGAGATATAATTCATGCTCCATAAAATTCACCCTTTCTAATGCACATGATTCAGTGGTTTTTAGTATATTCACAAAAATGTGGGAAGCCTCACGACTTTCATGTCATCTTGATGCAGGGACCACGCTCATCTTCTCTGTATGTTCCAATCATAGCATCTGTGCTGCCCAAGTGGGCACCTGATGTTCATTTTTCTTGCGGAGCTACACTGGCTGAGAATTGACTGAGGAAGACCAGTCGTAAGAACAGGAGCCTGTGGGTACTTTTGCAGAAATCCAGTGAGAAATGACTGTTGTCCCGACCAGGATGGCAGCAGGGGAAATGAGAGAACTTGTGGGATTCTGGATACATTTCAAAGGTACCTTCGGCAGGATTTCCTGATGGGTTGGGTGATGCAGGTGTCATTTGTCTCGGTTCAAAATGAGAATGTCTAGACAGGAAACAGAAACCAAACGGACAGTGAACATTGAAGAGAGAATGAAAATCTTCTTTGGCGTCTCGTGATGGAAAAAAAATAAATCGAAGGTGATGCATTAAATAAATGATGGCCCCCATCTTTGAGACCTAACAGCACTAGACACATGTATTTTAGAGACAATCAGTAGAGAAGATGAATTTCACTGAACAAGAGTCCAGACCTTATGTAAGAATTGAATAGAGACTATGTCAACAGTGGTGTTTGGCAGCTTTATGTTACTATAACAAATGCCTGACAAACTTACAAAGAGAGAAGGTTTATTTGGTCTCATGGTTTTAGAGATTCTAGGCTATGATTGGGTGAACCCATTGCTTTTAGGCCTCTACTGTGGGTACTAGATAGCAATGGTGGGGAGCTTGTAGCAGAGAAAAACCACTTACCCCATAGCTGGGGAGCCAAAAAGAAGAAGAGGAAGGGGCCAGGAAATGTTCCCAATGACCTGAAGACCTCCCGCTAAGACCCACCTCTTAAAGGCTCCACGGCTTCCTAGTAGTGCTCTTCTGGGGATTGAGCCTCCAGCACAGGGGCCTTTGGGGGACATTTAAGATCCAATTTATAGCAATAGTGAGCCACTTTGGACAGAGGGAAGTAATAGGTAAATGTCTATAAGCCTAGTGAATTGTGATAACCAAATAAATTTATGGCTAATGATCACTTTAGAAATTTGTACTGTTCGACTACATGTCTTTTATATGCTTCTCTCTCTCTTTTTCTGTCATTCTATCAGTCTCTGTCTCTCCCTCTCCATTCCTCTGTATCACTTTCTCTGTCTCTCTTGCACATTAGTGAAAGCTGCCTAAATTTACTGGGCTGAACTAAAGAGACAGGAGAGTCTCCACACCGAGTAAGGGATTAGTAGGAAAGTGTGGAGTTCCTGGAGTCTCAGTCTGGTCAGTGTAGCACCAACTTTTGTAGCACACTATACCCCTAGGAGCAATCGAGATTGCAACAAGGTTGAGAAGTAAAAAGCCAGGAAGGAATATTTGAGGACAATCAAGGTGGACAACTGTCCCCTCCCCCCTCTTTCAGAGCTTTGATCACCAGGGGCCTTATTTTATATCGCAATTAAAAAGACTTGAAAAGCACCTCATCAAACAAGCATGCAAAAATGAAAGCAGCGAAGGGCCAATTGGGTGCAGTTAATTTTTAATTATACTCTCTCTCTCTCTGCTCTGGCTTTATTTATTGCCAAGCAGCTGTAAGGGTAGAATCCACCAGAGGGTAAATCGCTAGTTCTCTGTGAACAGGAATTTCTTTATAGCGCATTGTTCAAAAATAGATTACAAGTGAGATTGACACGATTCAGAATAGCTTGTTTTTTCCTCCTTAAATGTCATGGTAATTCAACCCTGTCCCAACAAAGCCAAGTTTGCACAGACGTGCACGAAAGCTGGAGCTCTTAAATCCCTCCTGCTTCCAACTGAGGAAATGTGTTCAAATCAATAAGAAAAACATCAGTCGTTACATTAAGAAGAAAGAAAAAAACACTAATTAGAAAAATAATCTACTGACCCTTTTATATTCAGTTTAACAACCATCCTTTATCATTTGGGGTCTTAAAAAATACAAGGCAACATGTGTTACTATGAGAGATTAGATAGATTTTTAAGCTCTCTACACACTCAAAACTTCACTATTTTGTGCCAAAACAGAGTCATCCTGCACTAGAACTGCAGATATCTTTGATGGCTGAGGAAATCCTCCAGTCTGGCTGCATTCCATGGGAAGAGGCCTTATAAGGTGAACAGAAACCAGAGTTTTTCCAAGATGTTATAACACAATGGGGGAAGCTGATACAGGAATATACGGAGTGAGGATTGAGGCATAAAATTATGGATGGTCAAAACTTCTTTATTTTGCTTTAGGTCTGTTGATCATGGGTAAATTTATGCTCAACGATAAAATCAAGAGGCTGATAATGAGCATCGTTCCAAATGTTCTCACAGTTCAGATTCCTGGGTAAATCTTCTGGGATCACAGGCATTCTCAAATACAAATGAAAACAATTGCAATCGCTTCTCAATAACATGGAAATCAATCAAAGTGCAAATTCCTTGGGAGACGTGTTGAGGGCTTGATAAGGTGTTGATTTATATTTAAATACACCAGCACTGGAGGTTCTTATTGTATTTGTATCATGTTGCATGCTATTTATCAAGTGTAAATCAATTTTGGTTTCTCTAAGACGAATGCAAAAAAAAAAAAAATCCGTGAAAAGTACCCCATTCCATCTCACCTCTCAAATGGAAATAGAAATGCCTCCTGGATCAAGAGTAAGATTTTTCCCCTCTTTTTTTGGAGGTGGCTTTGCTGCTTGGAAAATCCGCCAGGAGGGAGTGCTTTGTCTCAGATTATATTTAGACTTGGCTTAAACCAAATCAATAACACCAGGACTACGCATTACAATCGGTGAGCCCAAGTAAGTTATACTCCCATAAAGGTGCTAAACTATCTGTTTTTAACCCAGTTTAATGTCTGCCCAAATCCCCAGATTGGTATATTTATTGTTAGAGCCATTGAGTGTTTCCTTTATAACAGTTCAATCCAGAGACAATTCGGTCCATATGTTTCTAATTTACTCACACTTAGCTCATCGGAGTCTGGTTTTGCGGAGGAAATGTGAGGGCCAAGAAGCTGCTGGGAGACACTTTTCTTGGAAAAAGGAAGTAATGTTCTTTTATTTCAGAGTTCACAAACTGACTTCTAAAGATTCAAATTCATTTCAAACGTATGAAATCACAAAAGTTCAAGTAGGTTCTAAATCTTGCAAGGCAGTGTTCAGTCCTGATTAAAATGATGTCACGCTATGAAGCAAAGGCTGATCGACGACAGAACCTCCGGACAAAAGGAACAGACATTGAATTTCCAGTATTCCTTTCTCTTGAAACTCTCTTCGACTGAGGCCAAAACGGCTGTGTATAGACATTGTCCATCCATGATGTCATATTTCCCAGTAATTCTAGAACAAAGTTAAAGTCCTCCGAGCCAATTTGTTTAATATTCTTAGAACTCATTTTAATATTTCTTTAACGATTTTACTGCTCCATGGAACCCTTCCAACCCTCAATAAATAGCATGTTTAAGTTTTGGAAGTTTCGTTTAAGAAAATAAAGCATGCATTCCTTCCAGGGTTGTTGGAGAGAGGAGAGCATGCTCTTGCGTTCAAAGGCATTAGAGCTGGACCCTTGGTTATTCCTGATTTCTCAGCTGTGTATCCAAAATATCTTCTCTCTGAGCAACAATTTCATCAAATATAAAATCGATCCAGGCATGGTGGCATAGGCTTGTAATACTAGTACTTGGGAGGCTGGGATGGGAGGATTGCAGGTTCGAGGACAGCCTCAGCAACTTAATGAGATTCCAGCAACCTAGTAAAATCCGATTTCCAAACAAAAAATAAAAAGGCCTGGGGGTGTAGCTAGGAGGTAGAATGTCCCTGGTTTCAATCCCCAGTAGCATACAAATACATGTACATATATATATATATATATATATATATATATATAATACATATATATATTCACACAAATATATATATACACACATACATATATTTATTTATATTACTCACCACATATATATATATATATATATATATATATATGGTGAGAAAACTCACTTGTAATTTTGGTGAAAAAAGTAAGCTCATGCTTAAAACACCAGGAGCCATGGTAGTTTTCTTTCTTCTTACTGTGTCTAACGAGAAGTCTCTGTATATTATTGACAACTAATCCATAAAATGAGTTTTGCCTGATAACAAAAACTGAACTTTTAATCACATTTCAGGGAGTGAAATTCCTATGGCAATTGAGATTTATTATCTTACTGGAGAATGCAAAGTACTGGATGGATAGTGAAACTGCATTTTAAACTAGAATTTAAGTGTATTTAATTAAAAATGTAATCAGGCAAGATAGACTTTTTGACCTTGCTATAAAGAAGAGATTATTGGAGGGCTTCTACCTAGGCTCTTCTGTTTCTCTCTCCTCACTCTTTCCTTTATCATTGCTGTATCTTCCTCAGTATCTTCTCAGGTACCAAGAACTCCAGGCTGAGTGTGAGTCCAGCAGACCTGCTATTGAGAAGGGCACCCGCTGTGTACAAGTCATGTTCTGGAAAAAAGGCAAAATTAAAATACGTATGTGTGAGCATATCTATATGTGCTGTCAACTTTTAAAACTTCATATTTTCCTGATGCTTCAAAATCCCCACAAACAGGGGGATTTTGATGATGATGTCTGTCTGGTCCCTGCCAAAAGTTTCCCCTCTTGCCTCCCCATTTGGGACCCAGTGATATTCAAGTGCTTCGTCTCACTCCCTCTCCCCCAATGCTTTATGCTTGTGTATACCACTTGACCCCCAATAAAGGCACCTGCCCACGGGGCCTCTCTTTCTTGGCTCCGCGCCTGCTCATCTGAGGCTGGTTCCTGGGAGACGCCCCCATATGGTCCCCTGTGCAGTGTGTTAAGCCTCCTGTCTCTAGGAGCTGAGAGGGTATTGCTTTAATTTCAAACAACTCTCAGAGTGCAATTTTCATAGCTATGTTGGAGTGATCTTTAAAGACCCCACAAGGCTTATATGCTGTTGGTGGGATTGTAAATTAGTACAATCATTTTGGAGATCAGTATGAACGTTTCTCAAGACTAGGAATGGAAGCACTATATGACCCAGCCGTACCACTCCTCGGTATCTTTCCAAAGGCATTCAAGTTAGAATACAATAGCAATGCATGCATACCCATGTTTATAGCAGCATAACTCACAATAGCCAAATTATCGAACCAATCTAGATGTCCATAGGCATATCATTGGAAAATGCAAATGTGTTATATACACACAATGGAATTTGGCTCAGCCATAAAGAGCAAAATTATGTCATTTGCAGGAAAATGGATGGAACTAGAGTGTATTATTCTAAGTGAGATCAGCCAGTCTTAGAGAGTCAAGGGTCATACGTTTTTTATCCTATGTGAAAGCTGGAACAAAAAATAGGAAGCAGAAGGGACTTGAATCAGAAAAGGAGAGAAAAAAGTGAAGTAATGGAAGAGAACTTGGGGAGGGAGGTGGGAAGGGGAAATACAAGGATTGAGGAATTCAATTGAGGATTCAAGTAAGTTTATGTCCATACAAGGTTTCACTACCAACCTCACTAACATGTATGAGGAAGGAGGAAGGGGGGCAGGTATACAGAGAAAAAGACACCAAACAATGTGCGCATGTGTGTTTGTATCCCTTTGAATTCCACTATGATGTATAATTACATTGCACCAATAAAATTATGTAAGAAAGGACCCCACAAAGAACACTTCCTTCTCCATTTAGCATACTGCATAGCTTGGAGTAGTCTCCTCCCCAAGTCCCTTCCTAATCTTTGAATTCTGAAAATGCTCTTAACTTATTATCTCGTTGAACAGTATCAATCATCTATGTTTTGTTATGTGAAGGTCAGTGGAACTGAACAGTATGCATAAACCGTAAAATCTAGTTAACTTATCTTATGCACAAGTTGTTGCTCTCTGTTGTCTTATCCCCAATCCACAACAACTCCAATTGGTGCTGCCCCATTGCTATCATGCATAGTCTCTTGCTGGGACCCCAGGGACTGCTTCCAGCCCTGTGACTGTCCCAAGCCTTCTACTCTTTCAAGCAGGTCCCTGCATACCTGTCTTCTGATGATCACACCCTGTTCTTTCCAACCAAGTCAGCTCAGGAGAGTCTTTGATTTCTTCCCCTTCTAGCTTCTTTTTTTTTTTAACGTGCTTTTATTGGTGCATTGGAGTCTTACATCACAATGAATATCTATTTGATGTTAATATATGCAAACACAGCCCTTAGCGCCCCCCCACCTCCCCCAACCTGTATGGAGTACTGAGAATGATGTTGGTATATTCTCACATGTACATATTGTTTATGATAGTAATTCCACTGATTCACTTCTTTCTTGCCCTTCCCCTTCCCTGGTACCACTTCCCTTGCCCCACTGAGGGTTCTCTATTATCAACTGGAGTCACTTGTGTGTTCCCACTACTCCATATGACCTCACCCACCCTCTTTTTCTCTGTCTTCTTCAGAGGAAGAAATATCTCACTACATTTCTCAGAAAGCAACATTCTATGCATAAGACACTATGCTAAATTCTGCACATATATAATTGCATTTTATCTTTAACAGAGAATGTCTTTTCTGAAGAGTGTACAAAACTAGGCATGGGGTGCACACAAAATGAGAGCCTCAACTTCTCTTAATCAACTTTCATTTTACTCAGCATTAATCGATTTGTTTTTAAAATACTTTCAGCCATTGATTTCCAGTAGAGTGAGTAGTTATTAAATCTGACGTACCTTAAATTCCTTCCTTAAAATAAATCCTGTCACTGTAATTCTGTTTTTCTGTATTCTCATCAGTGTTGTACAATACACTGAGTTATTCTATTTTCTGTATTCTATGGTGATCAAACAGATGGTGTGTTTAAAAGTACACTTACCACTTACCAGCATCACTTTGAGAAGTAAACTAACTCTGGGGTTTACCTTAGCCTATTGGAATTATTAACAGAATGAATGATACTACTTTGGTTTACAGGTTGTCTTTTTCACTGATGAAAATTGATTTTTTAGTACGCAGTGCAGAATTTTCAAAGAGAAATGCACAGTGAATATAGTTACTATTTTCTATTTCACATGGCTTATTTTGCTCATACAATTTTCACCTATTCCCCAAGAAAGGAGTTTTTTTTTAATTTTTATTAAAACAATCACATTTATCTAAAATAATTCCTCCAGAATATGGTCATGTTATCAGGAAATCTGGGAGCGACTTGTCCAGCTGAGAGAGTAGAAACTCATAACTCACTGTCGAGCCACTGATGCACCGTAGAAGCTGAAATTAAAACTGTGTCTGAAGACAGATTGACATTCAAGGCCAAGTTTCAACCATCTCCTACAATTGATGATAGAATTTAGCTGGACAGGCCCATCTAGACAAGTTGAAAAATTATTTCATATCCTGAACTCAAATGATTAATAAGTATTTTATTCCTCTCAATAAATCACAGATTTATTGAAGATATATGAACAGGCTTTCCTACGTCCAAAGTGCATCAATAAAGAATTTTATATATATTAAGGAAAGAAGTGAAAACTATAAAGAAAACTATAAATGTTAAACATGCTATTGAATTTCTGAAGGACAATACTAGAACTGTCTTCTACATCAGAGGCATTGGGCTCCCTTGTGCTCTAATAATCGTGCAAGATCAGGACATATTTCCAACCTATTCTATTTGTTTGGCTTCTCAGTTACTATCTAGAAAGAAGTAAAACTTTGAGGAAACAAAAATTGTCAACAATGGGTTTCATGGATTGTTTCAGTAGTGTGACTTACATATTCTGAGGAAGTAAAAGTGCGGTAGACATAAATTTGCCTAAAGATTGACACCTACCAGACATAATTTCCTCCTTTATTTACCAAAGCAATGAAAAATGAAAAGCTTGATAGTACAACAAACAATATTAAAAAATGTTAATAGAAATACCTCAGAACTTCATGAGAGATTATGGATAATTTTCTATAATTCATGGTTGTTCCTCTGTGCAAACACAATGTGTAATGATTATCAGTCAACCATTCTATATTAAAGTGAAAAATAATATTTAATAGTTTATAATGTATCATATTTATTCACATAATACTTTGACAGCCTTCTGTATAACTGATAGTGTACTAAATCATTAGAAATAAATCACCAGATAAGGTAGATGTCATATCTTATGACTCCTTGGATCTTCACTACTTTAATAGATACCTGAAATATTGGAGTTTTTGCTGTTCTCTAAAATAAAATAGATGAAATGTGATCATTAAATATATAGGAAAGATAGTGTGAGGCCAGTTTCACAAAAGTTCTGTGCAATTAGGTATCAACAGTCCTTCAACAACAAAAAGACAATTACATAAGACTAAGACTATGTATGATTTACTGTGCCCGTGACTAGCTTTAGACTGTTAAAGATGTCAGACGAATTCTTTTCCACTCTCATGAATTACGTCTTCTAGATTAAGAAAGTCAGCTTAAACAGGTACACAGATAAATTCACAGGATGATTAGCATGTGGCACTGTGAGGGGAAAAGGAGAAAACCCAGTGGACTGTGGAATTATCGCAAACCATCATGAAGGTCGAACACCAGCACAATAGAGTTCCCAGAGCACATGCTCAGAATTGCTGACAACGAACCTGACGCTAGAGTTTGATGATGAACCAGGCGTGTGAATAGTTAGAGATGGAAAATTCTGGATGGAACCACAGCAAAGGCCCCAGAGCAGAAAATTACCAAGAGTTTTGAGAAAATTATAGCAAATCAGCATATCTAGATTAGTCAACCAGTATGTCGAGATTCAGGCTATTATAGGATCCTCAAAGATTCCATTCTCAGTGCAACAGATACCAGAGAAGGCTACAAAGCAAGGAGATTTAATGTCACGCTTTTCCTTTGGAAAGCTCAACCTGTCTGCTGTGTGAAAAATGGGTTACAAAGAAGCAGACTCTCCAGGAGTGGGGGCGCACGCTTGTGATCCCAGTACTTGGGAGGCTGAGACAAGAGGATCACAGATTTGCGGCCAGCCTCAGTACTTAATGAGGCCCTCTGCAACTTAGTGAGACCCTGTTCCAAAATAAAGAAGAAAAAATAGGGCTGGGGGTGTAGCTCAGAAGTAGAATGCCCCTGGGTTCCATCCCCAGTACCACAAAAAAAAAAAAAAAGAGAACAGACTCTTAGCCAGTGTATTATTTAGCAACTATTTAATATAGCACAGGTACCTTGGAGAAACTGCAATGACAGTAAGAGGATGTGGTCTGAGCAACACACGCACACACACACACACACACACACACACACACAGTGAGAACCATTGGGACAGTAAATGTTGACATAAATTGTTAAGTGTGTATGAATTACTGGGAACAGCATGTTATATTTGTTGACCAGACACAGCACGGCAAAGACACATTGCAGGAGACCACAAATAATTCCGCTCTTGCTTCTCTTCCACTGGGATGGGGCATGCTGTCCAGTTACTAGATGGATTGGAGATAACTCATCCTCAGGTAGGGAGCGGATGAAAACAGTGTGTCCGGCTGTTGTTGGGCATTCAGTCCTGTACAACTTCTTATCCTCACACAAAAAGCAGATGGAAAACGAAACAAAAAAAAGATTTGTCTTCCAATTCTGCATCCTCTTCGAAGTTTAAAAATATAACAAGCCGGGTGTGGTGGCACATGCCTGTAATCTCAGTACTTGGGAGGCTGAGAAAGGAGGATCACAGGAATGAGGCCAGCTTCAGCAACTTAGTGAGACTCCCTGCAACCTAGTGATGCCCTGTTTCAAAACAAAAAGTTATTTTTTTAAAAAAAGGGCTGGGGGTGCAACTTGGAGGTAGAATGCCCCTGGGTTCAATCCCAAGTACCACAAATAATAATAATAAATATAAATGAAATAAAATACAACTGGCTAGACTGGCACAGAGAGTGAAAGATGAGTTATCAACAGTGTTCTCTGCTCCTTGGAATTCTCTGCTGGGCCACATCCGCTCCATTCTAATCAACCTCACCTGGAGACACATGAGCAAGGCCCTGACTTTTGACCTTTCCCACAATTTACCAGGTAGGTCTAGTAGGTGACGTGCCAAGAGAAACTAAGTTCACAGGTCAAATGACTAAAATGCTGAGGATTACAACCATGGCAAAAATTGACAATGAATGAAATGACACCATCCTACCTGAGCCCCAATGGCTAGAAGCCCCTTAATTCAGAAAATAATTTTGAAATTAAAAAAAATCTTTAAAATGAAAAAGAAGATATATTTCATAACTCTGACTACTGATATTGCCCTGAATAGTCAATTCTTTGTCTCTGACCTTGGACTCTTGTGTCTTTGGCCAGTATCCATGAAATTGTAGCAAGCTAACATTTTGGAATTTAAAACAGAGTAAAATCTCCAACCTTCTTGAAACTCAGAGGTCAGTTTTTGATAGAATGTCTCTCAATTTGATTTTGTTAGATATTTTTTAAGATTAGATTTAAGAAATTCCTTAATTTGGATACACACACACACACACACACACACACACACACACACACACAGAGAGAGAGAGAAATGATTTGGATTTAGAATGTCCCCTAGTTCTCATGGAAACAAGGTAGCAAGGTTGGAAGCTGGGCTTGGTTGCTAAGGAGGGGTCCCTGAGGGTGTGGTCTTGAGGATTCTTTATCCTTCCTTCTCCCCTGTTCTTTCTCTGCTTCTGGTCTCCACGATGTGAGATCGAAGCCTTGTGCTTCCTCTTTCTCCGCATCCCACCACCATGCCCTGTACTCTGCACACCCACCTGACATGGACTGAACCTCTAAATCAACAACTGTGAGCAAATAAATCTTCCTTCCTCTAAGTTGTGTGGTCAGTTATTATGAATTATGGTAGTGAGAATGTATGTATATGTGATATATATATGTATATATACATACACACATATATATACAACTATATAGTTACATGCATATATATATATATATATATATATATATATATGCAGCAGATATTAGATGCCATGCAAGTCTTTCAAAATATTTCCTTTATGGTTAGGAACAGGTCAAAATATTCACTATCACTGCTGCAGTATTAGAAAGGGAGAATTAGAATAGCCATTATGTGTAGAAGATATGTATATCAATGTAGAAAAGACAAAAAAAATCAAATCAAACATTTGTTAGAATAAATAAAACAGATGATCAAAGTCAACCTTAGATCATTTAGACTATTAGTTCCAAATAGGGTTGTTGAAGTTCAAGGTGATTTTTTTTTTAGAAAAAAAATACACATGACTATTTCTTCATTTTAGCCCTCTCCAGGTATCCTATTTCAGCCTTGCTGTACATGGTCTCTAGTCACCACCATTGCTAATTGTCTTTCTAATGAACTAATAGCATCCAAAATGCAGGTGACTACCCATTTGAGTCAGCACAATATGAAGGAAATTTCTGTTAGTGACAGTTTGTAAATTAGAGTTCTAATATGAGGTCAGTCCTTTGCATAGTCCAATCATTAACAGAATGCGAGAAAGGAGGAGGAAAGAAGGAGATCTGATGTGACATCCTGGTAGACTCTCAGGTATCATTTAGCTTGTAGCCACATGGCAACTGCCACACCATTTGACCCCATTCCCCCTCATCTGAAGGTCCTGGTGTGGCCTCCACTAGCTTAAGTGTGGTTGCCTCCCAATCTGTCACTCCTCCCTGGTGGAGTGATATTTGGTGGCTGTTGATAACAGTGAGGAGAGAGCCATCCTTGCAGATGAATGAAAGTGACATCACCGAGGCACAGAATTCTCTGGAGGTAACACTTTCTTGATTTCCAGGGGGAGGATTAAAACTTAATATTTTAAATATATGGAGCCATTAGGCATTTATATTTAACATGATTATGAATACAGGATGACACTACTGTGCACCTAGCTACTTCACTTAAAGTTAAGGAATGCTTTCAAGTGATCCAGTTGAGAGGATTTTTAACTATCCTGGTCATTGTTTGTTAAGATTGCAAGTGAAAATTTATGCTAAATAACAGGCTTTGGAGCCATGATAATGACCTGTTACTTACTAAAATTTGTCTCTTTGCCAAGACTGAAGTCCTTCAGAGCAGAAATTCAAGGTGACATTCTGTTTATCTTTGTTTACTTATTTTTGAAGGTAGTAGGTGTTCAATAAGACTGTGTTTGGACAAAATGACGTCTTGTCACCAGCCATTGTCTTACTGCCAGGCAGCTTACCTGGATAAATGTGTAACAGTTTGTTATGGTTAGATAGAGAATGCCCCCTGAGGAGCTCATGTAGTAATGTTCAATGTTGATGTACTTAAATCATGAGGGTTGTAATCTCATCATTACAATGGATTTACTGGGTGGTAACCTAGACAGGTAGGGTGTGGCTAGAGAAGGTGGGTCTCTGGAGGTGTGAACTTAGGAACTGTGCTTTTGTCTTTGAATCCCCTTGCTTGCTTGTGCTTTTTTGCTTCCAGTCTTCATTATGTGAGAACAGAGCCCTTGCTCTCTCTCTCATCTCTCTGATTCCTGCCACCATGCCCTGAGATCTGTAGACTCCAACCTCACATGGACTGACACATGAAATCTTGAGAAAATTGTGAGCAAATTGGTCTTCCTTCTAAGTTGTGTGGCCAGTTGTTTTGGATTATAGCAGTGAACATGTTGACTGAGACACAAATCAGGTTGACTTGAATCAAGATGCTCCAAGAATTGTTTAACTGATTCACCTTTAACTTACTAAGCTACTGAGGGCCTCACTAAGTTGCTGAGGCCAAGCAAGAACCATAAATACTGTGAAACTAAAAACACCAGCGGCATACACCTTCTGTGGACTTCACATCAGTATATTGGCACACCTACTCAATAATTGTGAACAGATGGAGTTAGCTGATAGAAAAGAGCATGTGTTTTTCCCTCTCCTTTTCCCCCACCAACTGAAGTAGAAAAATAGAATTCTCTATCATTTTTTTCTAACAAGGAATCATCAGATGTATTAGTCAAACTTGGAGTCCCTCCAACACTAAAGCTTGCATCTAAATTTAGAACTAATGAGCTCTCTGTACGTACCAAACTGGAAGACACACAATCTTTCTGTTAGCATGGAGGGGTTTCAACGAAACTCTATTGCCAAAGAATATACTAATATTTCTTATTTAGTGTCACTGGCTTATAAAACTCTGTCTTTTCTTAAAGTGCTAAGGGAAAAAAATAAACATTTTTGTCAGAGCAGAACCACAAGTTTGTAAAGAAAATTGGTTTCTGAGTATCATACAGCCCTCCACTTCATGGGCTTTTAAACATCTTCCAGCCCACTGCTCTCTAACTGCTAGAATTCCATTCAAAATAACTTCCCTGAGATTACCCCAGCCTCTAAACACCTCCAATGGCAAGGCACTCAGAGCCACATCTGAGTAGCTTTAATTGAAAGCCCAGATTGGCACAAAACCAAAAATCCTCTTTCCAGTGCCGTCCCAATTATTTCCATGTTGGTTTCTTGGCGAAACAATATCAATACTCTATCATAGGATTTTTTTTAAATACTTGATGACAGCTACCACGTGTTCTACCTCACGGTTTCCCTGTCCCTCCTCCATGCCAGTCTTCTCTCCCATGCGAAAATCTTCCCTTCCTTAGCCTTTCCTCATGTATCTTAATTTCTTTCTTTTTTTAAAAAAAATTTGGTGGTGCTGGGGATTGAACCCAGGGACAGTCTACTTACACCCCCTGCCCTATTTTATTTGTTTATCTGAAAACAGGATCTCACTAAGTTACTGAGGGCCTCACTAAGTTGCTGAGGCTGACTTTATACCTGCAATCCTCCTGTCTCAGTCTCCCAAGTACTGGGATGACAGGCATGCACGACCACACCCAGCTATCTTAATTTCAAGTTACATCACTTCCTGGAAACACTCTCATCATGTTCCAAATATTACAATGTTCCTAACAAAGATGTGATTATTAAAAAGAGATTTTTGCAGCCAAAATGTGAACAATGAATTATCAGGAAAGGTATTTGGGACCCAGCTATTGGTTATAGCTAGACTTGAGAGAGTATTAAAATAGTACCATTGAGAGAAAATCTATGACTATTTTACTTACAGGATAAAAGGAAGCAACGGTCTTTGATACCAGGGAGATGAAAATGCAAGGACACATTCAAGACCTACTTTTGAAGGTGAGTGCAAGATGATACCATTATTTATTTCTTCGTTATTTATTTACTTATTTATTTATTTAATTTTTTATTTTGGGGACTTCTGGGGATCAAATCCAGGGCCTTGAACATGCTAGGCAGGTGCTCTATCAGTGTTATTACATCTCCAGCCCAATGCCATTATTTTTAAAATAGAATATAAAGAATAGAGCCAATTTACCTATGGGAGGATACGCATACTTCAGTGAATGGTTTATTCAAATTTTTTTAGAGGTGTTTATAAAAACGCGTAGGTCCGTATTTCTATAATGTAATTAAAATCATTATATACATACTGTACATGTATTAAAGCATCTCATAGCCTCATGTTTTTTTCCAATCCTAGCCCAACATACATTGTGCTTAATGAATTTGGGCTGTTGAAATGCAACTGAATTCTTTTTTACCACATTTTCTGACCTCTTCTCCTGAATCACAATCTCGTGTATCACCATTCAACCAATCATTAATGTTAAAAAACTGTGTCATTATCATGTGACTCTCTTTAATATTCAATCAATTACCAAATTTTATTAATGAATCTAAATATGCCTATGAAATCTGGATGTTTTCTTCTATTCCACTGCCATTGCCATAGCTATGCTATCAGTTTTCAATATAATGTGGATTATTATTATTATTATTACTATTACTATTATTATTATTTTGTAGTTTCTTTCATGTCATCTGTACCATGAGCTCTTGCCCAGTAGTTTTCTGGAGCCAGTTTGAATTATTATACAGTAGCCCAGTGATAAATGCTTAAGAATTTTGTAAGCCAGTAAAATAATGGTTGACTTGGAATTCACCGTAGCAGAAGTATTCACACCATGGAAATCAACAAGTGCTGCAAATTAGAACTTGGAGGATTTTTTTTTCTTCTTTTTCTCTTTTATTGGAATACCACTTGTCTTGCCTTTCCAGTCCAACTACCCCACTGGCATCAAAATAATCTTCCTAAAATAAAGCAAAGATCTTGTCACTAGGCACTATCAAGTGAAATGGGAATGCTATTTTTAAAAATGTAAGGTCATGATGGAAATACTGCTGAACACAGAAGTCTGCATGAGACATGCTTGCCCAGAGACATACACTCACACACATGGTTCTTTGCAGATACTAAAAAATGGTAGGTAGCTACTTTTGTCCTGGAGAAGCAGGCAGTGAATTTAGCTTCAAGGAAGGTGGGAGGTCTTGTGCTATGAAGTCCCAGTCAGTGGTTCTCCAAAACATGACCCACAATCTTTATAAATGTTTTCACATGTCCTGGGTCTTACTAATCAATTGACATCTCATAAGGTTGACATATAAAGACGATGGATGATTATTCCTTATCTTGAAGCAGGATTCTTTTGCTCATGTGTTCTTTTTTTTCTGAAGTAAAAATATTATATGCTGATCCATCAGAGATGAAAAAAACTCTGGTAAATTGATTTGCCAAAAATCAGAAAAAGAACTCAATTAAAAAAAAACTTGCAAGGCCAGGTCTGGTGTTTATGAGATGAGGACAAAATGTTAGCAAATATTTTGTGCCTTTGCCCAGTTTTCTTCAGATGACCACATACACCAGAAAAAATTAAATCTCTAGAACATCTCTGTGCAGCCAGACAATTTCTGTTTGAACCCTCAGCTAGTTGTAACTATTAACCCATCATTAACTTTACTTATAAATGCATCATTTATTTTAAAAATCGCTATTGTAATTTGATTTGGTCTGCTTGAAATGTCTTTGTGTTACTCCATGCCAGACCAACTAACTCATTTTTGTTTTTTCTCTATTAGAAGTAAATTGTTGAACTTGCTTTTATAGCTTATAATCCCATCAGCACTATTACATTTTGGATTCTGATTGTTCACATATTTCACTGCCTTAAAAATTCTGTTGTTTTCCTCTTGTCCAAGGGAACATTTGCCTTAAAATATTGCTAAAATGAAAATGACCGTATGAGAAACAATGGGATGAAGACAAAGTATGTGTACTATTTTACACATTGAAGTTCGACAACCACAGGCTTAAAGGTCAAGATAATAGTCAGACATCTTGGTATGAGACATAATTGTCCATCATCATCCAACTCTAAAATTTAATTACATTTAAAATCCCATTTCCAGCTGTACCCATCCTACATTCCAGTAAAAACAAAAACAAAACAAAGCAAAAAACAAATTTTCTGATTAGATCACTTCTCTCTAGTCTCTGGGCATATCACCTATTTTCAAATTTTCATGATTTTTTATGAAATTCGTGGCTTTCTCTGCATTACTGTAGGACGAGGTCTGAAAAGGTCAGATCCTCAGAAAACAATAGCATTTAACAATTACAGAGTGCTTTCAACATGTGAGGGATATGGCTAAGTCCTTTCAAGGACCATTTCATTTGATTATATCTACATTTTATTTTATTTTATTTTATTTTATTTATTTTATATTTTATTTTATTTTATTTATTTTATTTTATTTTATTTTATTTTATTTTATTTTGCGGTACCGGGGATTGAACGCAGGGGCGTTCTACCTCCGCGCTACACCCCCGGCCCTATTTTTTTTATACTTTATTTTGAAACCGGGTCTCACAAAGTTGCGGAGGGCCTCACTAAGTAGAGAGAGAGAGAGACACACAGGGAGAGAGAGAGCAAGAGAGCTGAGGCTGGCCACGAACCCGGATCCTCCAGTCTCCGCCTCCCAAAGTACTGGGATTATAAGCGTGCGCCACCACATCTGGCTTTATCTACCTTTTATAGAGGAGACTCTGAGCAGGAATGTGCTGTGAGGACACATCAAGTCACCTGTCCAAGTTTACACAGATTAAAGCCCAGGCCTGGAGACAAGAACCAGGTGATTGATCCATGGCCTCTATCCATCTCTAGCTCTTTCATTCTGATTTATTTTTTAAGGCAATCATAGCTTTCTAGAATTATCTTTTTCATGTATCAACTTAATTGTTTATCTTACATTTGTTTCGTATTGGAAGGTATGGTTCACTAGGTTATAACCTTAGACTCCTGGACTTAGAATAGTCCTTCCTACAAGCAAGATGCTCAGTAGGTTTTCCTTGGATGGATAGAAGGATGTATGGATTGATGGATGGGAGGATGGATGGATGGATGGATGGATCTATGGAACAATAATTCTCATCATCCTTACTTTTAGTGGGGAAAGGAAAACAAGTGTTTGAACAGATAAACAAGCATTCAAATCAGATATTGCACACATCCCTCCTCTTTTCTGAGGGTACCCAGCTTGAGGTAAAGCTTTACTTCTCAATATGTGTGCTGCAGAATAATAGCATTAGAATAATCTGGGAGCTAATTAGAAATCCAGAACCTTAGACTGTACCCCGATCCCCCAAATCAGAATCTGCATTTTAATAAAATCCCAACTTAGTCCGACATATAATAAGCATGTGAATCACTGGGCCATGTGCCTAAGACTAGTGTTTGTTTTAGTCAGGAGGTAAACATATACTCGGTTTTCTAAGGAAATCTGAGAGCACTGTTGAATGGAGAAACTCCAAATTTGTTTGAATTCAATTGAGAAATGAGATAATCATTTTATCTGCTATGTTGTGAATGTAAGAAATAATTTCAAAAATCACATACTAGGCAGTACTGTAAAAACACTAAGGAAGCCATGCAAAACTAAAATTGAGTTAAATAATCTTTAATATTCTAAAAAGCTTATTTCAATCCAAGTTATAATTCTTTGGCATTTCTGGCTGAATAAGTACTATCTTAAAAATTAAAATCTTTTTCTCAAATCTCCTTATATACTAAAATCATGCTTTACTAAAAATAATTTGCAAATGCAATAGAAAAAATTGAAAGAAAATTGGACTGCATTACTTTATGTAATTGATACAATTATTCTCCTCATGTTATTCAAATTTCGTGAATAAAGAATGATAAACACAGAAGAATTAAAACAAAATAACCCAATAATTTCAAACATTGGTGTTTCTCTTTTGTAGTTTTTAAGGCAATGATAATTATGTGTAAAACATACTGAATATATGAATATAATTCAATTGCTATAAAAGCATACTAATTCGGAAAACAGACTATTTTTTTAGTGGTTTTAAGTAAAAATTGCCCTGAAAGTAGAATTCCCATATTCTCTATTCCTTTCAAGTTCTTAGTGCTAATATCTTCCATTCATATAGGACATTTGTTATCATTGATAGGCAAATATCGATAGATTATTGTTAACTGTAGTCTGCAGTTTACATTAAAATTCCGTCTTGGAATTGGACATTCTACAGTTTTGGACGAATGTGTAATAACATGTGCCCTCTATTATAGTGTCATATAGAGCTGTTTCACTTGCTCTATAAATCTCCTGTTCTGTCTACCCACAATCCCTCACTTCAGCCCCTGGCAACCAGTGATCTTTTTACTTCCACCATAGTTTTACCTTGTCCAGAATGTCATATTGTTGAAATCATACGGTATGTAGCTTTTTTAGTTTAGCTTCTTTCACTCAGTAATATGCATGTAAGTTTCTCCGTGTCTTCTTGTGACTTGATAGCTCATTTCTCCATAGTGCTGAATAATATATATATAATTTTTAATCTGGACATACCAATATTTGTTTATCCATTTGCTTAGTGAAGAATATCTTGGCTTCTTCTAGTTTGGGTTAATTATGAATAAATTTTCTATAAATATTTTGTGTTGGTGCAAAGTTTTGTGTGGACTAAAGTTTTCAATTCATTTGGAAAAGTACCTAGGAACGTAATTGCAGAACCATATGGTAGGCAGATATGTTTAGCTTTCTAAGCAACTGTCAAACTATCTTCCATAGTGGCTGCAACATTTTGCATTCCCACCAGCAACAAACGAGTACTGCAGTTGCTCCACCTTCGTGCCTGAATTTGGTATTGCCAGTGTCCTGAACTTTGGCCATTTTAATAGATCTGCAGTGTTATCTCATTGTTGTCTTAATTTGCATTTTTTACTGACTTTGATGTTAAAAATTCCCGTGTGATTATTTACTCTCTGTGTATCATCTTTGGTGAAGTGTGTGCTTGGGTATTTTGGCTATTTTTTTTTAATTAGGCTGCTTATTTCTTATTGTTGATTTTAAATAGTACTTTGTAGATTTTGGAAACAAGTACTTTTCCAGATATATTTCCTAAAGATTTTCTCACAGTCTGTGTCTTGTTTTTTTTACAATCTATTCACAGTGTCTTCCACAGAGTCAAAGTTTATAATTTTAGTGCAGTCCAACTTTGTCAATTTTTTTTCTCGCATGGTTCTTGATTTTATATTTTATCTGAAAAAGTTATCACCAAACTCAAAGTGACCTAGGTTTTTCCATGTTATCTTATATAAGCATTATAGTTTTATATTTTACATTTTGGTCTACCATGTGTTTTGAGTTTTTTCTGTGTGTGAAAAGTATGGGTTTGTGTCTAGATTTTTTTTGTCATTATTGTTGTTGAATGTGGATGTCTAGTTGTTAAAGCCATAAGATAACATTTGAATAGCTTTAATTTCCTTATTTCAATGGATTCTAAAGAATTAATTACTTTTAAGGATATTCTTGAACACACAATCACCCAATATTTTTATTTTGAGGTTACATAATGGTTACTTGGGTTTCTATTATCAGAGCAATCATTCAAAATTTATAAAGAAGCATGCTGTATATTAATTAACCCAACCCAATCTTTTATTTAATCTGGCATAATTCCATTAAATATTAAGTAATCTTTGACAAAATGGTGGAGTAGATTAAGTGTCTGTTTTGTTCATTTTCCTTCCTAAGATATTTTACTTCTACCCAGATATGCTGAATCCTAAGAAGTCAATCAACAAACGAGGTTTGCTCATAATGACCCATCCTAACTATCTCTTTATAGCAGTTTTTTAATGCATGTTGCCTTATTCGTGGAACAGAGGTTCATAAAATTTCTTTCCTCTAATTTTTATAATGTATGGTTATCTTATTCATGATAATGAAATGTTAATACAAACACTAAGTACTCCTTTATTGAGTAATTACTTTATATGCTTATCTGTTTAATCCTGAGAATTACTACATTAGGTGGATCATATTGTTATATCATTTGTATGGATGGGGACCCTGATGCTTAAAGGAATATGTAATTTATCCAAGGTCACATAGTTAATTAGTGCCTGAGTTAGATGTGGTCCAGTCTGGCTGGCTCCAAAGTTCTTGGTCACAAACTCTGAAATCTGATTAAGGGGAAGGAAAGACCTTTTAAGAACAGCTTTTCACACAAAAGGAAAATTTATTGCTGAGAATTCTGAAACTTTGGCAGTCCAATAAATGTAAGTATTGTGGATTCTCATCTATTCTATTTCTGTGAACTGCACACCTGTGGTATTTATTTTATTTTCAAACGATGGAAGGATGGGTTTGAAGTGGGGGTGTATTAAAAAAGTTTATCATTCTGCAGCTCTGAAAATAATGATAATCTTTAAGAGTAGATTGCATGAGAAATGGCCTCGTCATTTTGAGTCTACTGTGAGTTAACATGCATTCTGGAATGATGTACATGGTTATAAAAAATGTACTGCCTTAACATGGGAATTGGTCACAGTCATACGCCTTGTAATACAGTTTTATTCATAAAAATTACTTTTTAAATTTTTTTAAAAAGCACTGCTATACTCTTTTATAATTAGTGAACAATCAAAATTATGTATAACTCAGTACTTTAAAAATCATTATTTGCTTAGTCTCTGAAATGGCATTAAGTTCGGTTATTTAAAAATAGCTTTGCATTTAAATATGAAGATTTTCAAGCAATTAGTTCCTTTAGTGGACTAATTGCTGTTGCTATTTAAAGCTCAAAGTAAACAGCAGAGCTATTTTGATTTGGACGGGAAGATATTTGCTCTAACATAAACAAATTCATAGAAAGTTTCCTAGGGAATGTCTAGCAGCTTTTCCCTGTGTACATATTACTTGGGTTAGTTTGCATTTGGGTCTCTGGGCTTGATGATTAGTAATCTAAGATTCCTCTAATAAAGCTTCTATGCAATTGACTCAAAAGGGACAATGTTGTCGATTGAGCCATTGAATTTTTAAGCTTCAACATTCCCTTAGTGTGCCATGTAATTAATCAGTTGCAGAAGCTCCACTGGACATATGCTAATTAATAAACCCTTCTGATTAACTCCTTGATATATCCTTGACCCAATTATTGTTACTGCAAAAATTTTAAAGTCCTTCATCATATTGTACAAGTAGTCAATAGTCACCTAAAAACTAGCAGCACCATTATTTTATAGACATACAGGGAACAACCTCCATTTGGATAATATTCAGTTGAGTCACCCAAGGTTACTAAAACCAACATGAGAAAGTCCCTTCAGTTTGGTTTGTGTGTTTATAAAAAAGTAGTACAAGAACAGGGCAGCTGGAGAATGGAATATTCTGAGCTGGAGGGAGAGGACATGGAGTCTCCTGTTGATATTAGCCCTGAACACTCATGTATATGCTAGCAAATTGTTAACTTCTCTGAGACATTCATTTGCTTATATGAAGAATAAATCCATTAGACCATATGATGTCTAAGCTTCCACAACATTTTAAAAATTCTTTAATTCCATGATTTTTATTTTCTCTACCCCCCTTTTGAAATCCAAAATCTCTCATTTTACACACACACAGTAAAATTTGACCCAATCTTGGTCAGTTTTAGTCCTGCCTCCTGGGAACTTTCTGAGGAGCAGAACAGGGATAATAATTACCATTGCTCTGTGTTTCGATTCATTGTAAGAAGCAACAGAAACCAAGCCTTATTACCTAAGATTTAAAGGGATTTGTGTGTACAGGTCTTGAATAGTCCGTAGAATTTTCAGGAGTGTTTAAGAACAATGCTTAGACTCTACCCAGCCAGAAACACAGATAAATAAACATTCCACAGCACACTTTGAAAGGCTTTCTTACCTCCAGCACAAAGGGACTTGCTGCTTCACATGGCTCGGGCTAGGGTGTTCACTTTAACTGCATGTTGAACCAGTTTTAGGCCTCTGGCAAAAATGGCAGCCTTCTGAGGCACCTGGTTATGGATTGGAGTAATATTTCCAGGTTCAGACTATACTGACACCGAACCAAAGAGTTCTACATGATGTACATACACAAACCTATAAGACTCAATCACTATCCGGAGCATGAAAGGGAGGGAAGGGGGAGGGAATAGGGTGGGATTGGAGGGAGGGCTAAATGTGCAATGTGTGCATGTATGATGTTCATACCCTGACATATATCAAAATGTATAATTACAATTTACAATGCACCAATAAATGAACATAAAAAGTTAAA
>PVJS01007382.1:0-56332 GCA_004027185.1 Glis glis
CTTGATGAGAATCTCTCTAAATTTCTGAAGCTGGTCTTGAACTTGTGATCCTCCTGTCTCAGTCTCCCAAGTATTGGGATTACAGGTGTGTGTCACCACACACTTGTGCTTTAGTTTTCTCTTTTGTGAATGAGTAAATACTAATAACTCCCTCAATGAGTTGTGAGACTATAAATGAACTAAATGAACTATATATATATATATATATATATATATATATATATATATAAAGTTTAGAACAATGACTGGCATAGATTAAGCCCTAAACAAGTGTTAACTACTATCAATATAACAAAAATGACACGAAACATTATGCTTTATATTTGTATAGTGCTTAGTAGTTATAAAGTACCTTCATTTCTTTTGGTGGGTCTGTAGTCAATATTAAGTGGAGTAAGACTGAGAAATCTCCATTTTTCTTAATAGGGGATGGAAGGAGTAGGAACAATCCAATGGTTGTATGAGATTCATTCAGGTAGAAAAGTTGGTATTTGTGACTAGGAGGTAGAAAGAGCAAGTTTCATAGGAAAAGATCAAAGTGGTTGCTGGGTTGGGCACCAAGAACCAGGGTGGAGGAATGGTAGAACACAGCGGTGTTGAGGAGTATGGACAGCAAGGAGACGGACATGGATGAAAGTCAAAAGAAATATTTATAAGGAGCTTACAAATAAGACTCAGGAGTCTTAAAATCATTCAGCAGACAACTAAGGTCTTAAGTAACTATATAACATTTTGAGAAAAAATTAATTTCCCTAGCCCTTCACTTTACCCCAAAGTCAATTACAGGTGAGAGGTTAAGAGTTGAATGCACTGAAAATTAAAGAGCATAGAGTGACCAGAATTAAAGAAAACTGAGAATTAAACAAATATCTGGAGCAGCTCTCTTTATGCGTACAACCAGTTGAAGAAAACCCAAATGTGACGGCATTGAGCACATATTTTGAGTATTCACATTTTCACTTTGATACCCATGTATGTGAATAAGGTAGCAAGGAAAGGTGGACAAACATTTACTGTTGGCCCCGTCTCCTCTGTTCATGTGCAAGCTCCATTTGTTTTCCCTCGGACTTCACTTACAAAACATTAATCCCAAGATTAAATTATTAAGAATTTCAAGATGACAACAGCAGAGAATTAAACCAAGTGTGAGGTCCGATGTGAACACACAGATCTCCCATCCATGAATCCAGCTGTGACCCAGGTCAACTGACTTTGATTGTCTCGGTGGCAGTCATTATATTCTGTTTGGAATACTTTCAGTACTTATTGTCTAAAGAGTGTTATGGTGTAGCTTTTATCCTATCAGTCTTTAGTAGTCCTTTTAGACTCATCCCAAACTCCTGGAAGGGAAGAACTGTCTTTTATAACATTTCACAAATATTATAACATTTTGAATCTTTGGTAGATTTTAGAGAGTCCTCTGTGCATTATGTGCATATGGATGGTAGTAAGCACTGTATATAACATGAGGGGCCTGATGTAACTCATGGAATCTCTGAAACTTGAAGTTGGTAATATTTGTTAGTCTACTCCCACTGGCTAAATCCCTTATTATCAACTAACACAGGAATAAAATACGCTAGCTATTATTTCTGATATTCCATTATAACCTGTCATATCTTGAAATATTGCCAGAAACCCACTTTTATGGTGTGAATGAAACTTCCAGCTATTCTTGGGTCCCTGGACACTAGCAGAGGAAATGGAGAAGGGAGAGCTGGGGGTGTGCAGATCACCATACCACCTCAGTCCAAAGAAAGAAAGGATGATTCTACCGGCTCCAGGTAAACCTAATATAAAGCAGTAGGACAGGCATCCAGAGTCATGGATTCTAGCTGCTAAAATCTTTGTGTATCTAGAAGGCAAATCCTATAGACACAAATACTTAGCCTTCATTAGTAAAATAGAAAATAAAATAGAATAGAAAGACATGGGACAGCTCACCATGGTAAAAATAAGACATTCAGAATTAAAGCAAAAGTATTTGTCATGTTACCCACTGCCACCCTTATTCCACACCTAGATTCTCTAGCAAGCCCTAGAGTAACCAAGTAGGATGGTACTGGGGAAACACTATGGGGGTACAGGTTGAGTATATCTCTGGTAGTGGCCCAGAATAGCTCTCAAAGGAGAAAGCCCAGGGGATTTATAGGTTGCATCCCAGGACCTAGAATCTATGTAGCAATAAGGGTGAGAGCTTGCGAAGTCCAAATGCCTTCATAGATCAAGGAGAAGAGACCTGGGCTAGACACAGGAACCTGAACCAAGGATGTTATGCTGCAGGCAAGCTCTAGACTGGAGCACACAGCATATGGGATGACACAGAGCAGATAGTTTAGGACAGCTATTGATAAATAAGCGTTTGGTTGAATTTAAAGGAACTGAGCCTGGTCACCCAGATACAGGACCAAGTATAAGACAATGTGATCGCTGTCCTTCTGCTGAGACCACACACCTCCTGGGATAGGCAGGGTTTCAGGAAGGATAGGGAATCTGGGAATGCTACACCTGTACTCACTCCCCAGTGAGTATCAGAGGAGATATCAGGCTGCTAAGGAAGAATGTCAAAACCTACTCAATGAAGCAAAATAGTGAGAGTAAATGTGGAAAAAAATAGAAGCAATGGAGGAAGGATGAAAGAGAAAGTGATTATATCTGTGAAAGCTCCTTGCCTCACACAAGGCCTGATACATCGTAGTAATGTTATTTGAAGTCAGTTGACGATTAGAGAAATTAGAGAGGAAAAAAAAAAGCTGTGATTTAGTTTGGAATGGTGCAATTTTTCCTCTTTGGCCTGGCTGATAAAAATGTCATAATTTACCCCATGATGAGAAACTTAAAAGACAAACACTTAATTGAAATAGGCTGACACCTTTCCTAAGGGTGCTCATCTTAAGTCTAGGATGAAGAGAAAGAGGGAAAGATGGAGAATGAAGGAGAAGAGAATTGATAGCTCACTAATCTATTTCCAATCAAAAACAGCTCCAGCTGCTCAGAGGGCAGCTCCTGTGGTGCAGTTGCCAAACAAAACATAGAGAAGTTGACTTGCTATGATCCACAGAGAGGAGACCGGCTCTGAAAGGCCAACTCACAAAGACGAGAAAGATCTTCTTAGTAAAGCGTCTCCAAGGGGCCATGGTTTCTGTGTTCATCAAGAATTCCTGAAATCCTGGAAATTTGGAGGTAGTCAGAATTGATTTAATCCTTTTTTACTATAAATCTCATTTCTGAAAATGATTAACAGAGGCAGAGACATCAATGGTAAAGCCCCGATCAGGGGAAATGCTGTCAGCGTATCATCTAGATAGATTAGAAAATGAACGCTCAGGTTTCTGTGAAGGAAGACTAATGACATTAAGTCAAGATGAAATAGAAAGGAGCGTCGCATAGGCTCAAAAATCATAAACCATGAGCTCGCCCTGACAGAAGACCCTCAGCAACTTTCTGAACTGGAAAATTATCAGGAGTTGGTCTGAGAGCATTTTCCCAGGCCTCCTTTAGAGCCCCGGCTTGTTTGGGTTTGTCCTGAAGTTCTGGGAATGACTTTGCCACGGTTCTGACATCTGTATAAAAGCATGAGCCTTCTGCCTACAACTTTCAGTGCAATCAATTGCACACTCGAAAACAAGAAAATGAAGGGCTGGCTCACTAAGACAATAAATAAACATTTAAGATACTTCCACACCATGCGACCATCTGATTTTCGAAGTGTCACGATGTTGCCACTGCCTTTCAGAAATAAGACAGAGCTGTTGCCCTGAAATCAGTGGTGGCCGAGACCAACGTCCTTTGTTTAAGTTAAAATCAAATGGTGAAGCAAGAATATAAATTCCTGCCAAATAAAGCGAGAGCAGGCATTCTGCTCTGTTTAAGAGTGGGAACGATGTTGTACATCTGCTTCACATGTGGTGTATCACTTGATTACTTAAACTATGTCTCCATTGGACACACACACACACACACACACACACTTTCTTCTGTTTTTTAGAATAAGCCAGTGGAATAAGCTCAAATTTAAATATCAGTTTGCTGCACTTTCTCATGAGTTGTTAGAATGAATATATCATGTTCTAATACAGTCTCTTCAAGTTGACCCACCCTTGTTCAGTGACGCACCTGAACAACTAGAAATTGCTTCTATCATGTTAAAAACTGGGAGTCCCTTCACACTAACTGCAAGTCTTCCTTTTATGCAGGGAACAACAGAGTCCCAGACATTTGATGTTAAGGCACTGGCCCCCTGGCCAGTCCAGGAATGGTCCCCAGGCCTCATAACACACCGCTGATTTTTATGAGAAGTAGGTCTATAAATCTAAAATTCAAGGTAAATCTTTATCCAATTTCAGGGGTGGAATGGTTATATGAACATTAATTCCCCAGCCCACCCTCCATCCCTTATTATGGCTACAACATTAGAAGATAAAAATAGACTTTTTATCTCAAATTTTTAAAACTGCTGTATTCAGTAGATAGATGGGTAGTTAGGTGGGTAGGTAGATACTTACTGTTCAATTGTAACGTTCCTGACTTAAAATTTTAAGGTCATTGTCTCCCTTCTGACACCTCTTACTGCATCAACATCCCATTATATCATTATAGACTCATGAAGCAATGTACTTTTACATTTTGCGGGATAATGACTCTTTTGTATTTCAGTTTTTATCATAATATAAATCTTGAATTGCAATTTGCATATCTTTTGTTTAGAAAAAGAGACCCCTATTTAAGACTTTGTCATCTTAATACATAGGCTTTCAAGTGGCTTTTTTTTAAAGAAATGCACCAAAATATTCCAATTTATTCTTCAACTGAATCTGATTCTACCTCTGCTGCTGCATCAATAAATTAGCAAATGGCCTGAACAATACATTTCCAACAATGATGGCTCAACTGCTTAGTCCTTTGTGCCAGTAGGCTCTCTGCCTGCTCGAAGCCCAAACATAAATTTGTAATAACAATTTGGATCAGACTGTCAGACTGATATATATAAACACGCACTCACATACATATATATGTAGGTATCTATACTTGTTTACTTATTTATTTCATGTGAAAAGTATACTGCCTGAGTATCAGCTTTTTTACTCACCTGTCTTTTCTTTGTTTCTTGCCTTGGTAGGACTATCCACCAAGCAGTATAGGACATTTGTCACTGTGCCAGACTTTGGAGAGTCTTGAGAACACTTTTAAGAGACAGGGCATGGGCAGCATCCTGTCCCCCAGGGCAAAGGAGGAGGGAACAGGTAGAGTACTGAGATATCTTGCATCCCCAATGCATACTACAGTGCCTAGTGCATAGTAGGTGCCTACCAAATATTCATTGAATGAATGAATGAATGAACCAATAAAATAGGTTGTAGGACTTCTCTCTCTTTCCAACTCTGTCATGAAATTACAAAGCTGACTCAGTAACTGCCACTCTCAGGGACAGCAGGATGTCTGTCTCTTCGTTCTGTGTGGCCCTATAAAGGGAGGGAAGTATCTTTCCCTTTTATCCTTCTAAGTTCTTGGCTGGAGCTCCTGTAACAAAAGACAGATTAACAAGAGAAAAAACATACAAATTTATTTAATACAAGTTTTATATGGCATGGGAAAAGAAGTAAAAACCTGAAGAAACTGTTAAACCTGAGTGTTTTCATACTAGGTTCGATGAGGAGCAGAGTCGTAGAACAGGATGAAGTTGCCACAGGACAAAGAGGTCTACAACCTGCTTCAGGGGAAGGTTAGTGGGTTCTTACTGCACCTGTAACTTCCCAAATTCTTTCAGCTTAAAATATTCCATAGGCCAAGGTGTCATATTTTAAGGTAGTATGTACTGAACTTTGTCAGCCCAAAGTATTGCCCAGCTAGCTCCACTCCGTCCCGGCCCATCCCACATTTAAAAGCCCCCTTGGTTTGCCAAAGCCAAGGATAAGACCACTATAGAAAAGCTTCTTTTTGTGACTAAGGAAACCCACCATCTTAAAACACACACACACACACACACACACACACACACACACACACACAGTTGAAAAGCCTCCTTGGTTTGCCAAAGCCAAGGGTAAGACCACTATAGAAAAGCTACTTTTTGTGACTAAGGAAACCCACCATCTTAAAACACACACACACACACACACACACATGCACACACACACACACACAGTTGAACCCTGTACTTTTTCATGTCCTCAGGACACAACTGGACCAGCTGCTCAGGTCGATTGAGCAGCAACCAGCTGCTAAAACAGGAGTCGGTGCAGCGGGGACCCGTGAACAGAGCCGGGGAAGCCACACAAATGGAGTTTTTAAATCCCAGCTCTTCCATTCGCTCGCTGTTTTAATTTCAGTGAGTTATTTAATTTCTCTAAGCCTCAATTTCCTCATTGGTAAAACGAGGGTAATAACATGTGCCTTTTGGGCTGTCCTGAAGGGGAATGTGACAGTGTATGTGCAAATGTTTATTTAGCCCGTATTCCCTTTGCACCGTGTATACCTCCATCCCGGCCACTACCCCTACCCCTCCTTGCTGCCACCGCCTATTATTTCAAATGATTTCTCCTTTCTTCCTGGAGAAAATGGAAAATTCAAATGTGGCTTCAAACATGGCCAGAATGAGGTAGATGAGACGGAGGGAAATGAACAAAAGTAGCCAGAGCAGAAAGCCAACCTAATACTTAAGGTAACTGCCTCCTCTTTAGCCTCTCAGCCTTCACCTGACCTTCCCTTCAGACCGGGGCGCACTCCCTGGACACACCGAGAAGTCCACATTTGGCCAACCTGGCTGACAGTGACGCTGTGGGGAGCTTTGCAACCCCCCGTAAACATAGGCAATTAAGCCCCTAAAAGCTCTTAGGCTTATTGCCCAGTAAACTCACAATGAATAGCAACCTTAATAAATGTTAATAAATCTCACCTCAGAGCCAACAGGAAATTCAAACTTTTGCATGTGTGGGAGCCAAAGTGCTGCTGAAACAAAAGGGAGGTATGTAGACAAGGAGAACATTGTGCTCGGGTCCTCCTCTGCCCTGGCAGCGCCAGAGAGCCCCAGGCCTGGGAAAGGCCCTTAATTGTATTTTGTGAGGCAGTTCTGAGGCCACCCCACTCCTCCCTTCCTTCACCTGCCTTAACTCTTTCCTGTCCCCGTGGCCCAAGAGGTAATCTGTCCATATACATCTCCTATGGACCCAAATAAACATGGAAAGATTTGATGGGGTCAAATTCCAGGCAAGTGGCTTTTTTAGCTCAATATTGTGTTTAGAACAATATTAAAAACTTGAGCCCTAAAACTGAAACTTTAACTCAGTGGTATTGAAAAAAAAGCAAAGAAAAGAAAAGGAAAGGAAAGAAAAGGAAAGAAAAAGAGTATCAAGGAAGAGAAGGTACTGGACATTTGGATCCACACCCTCACAAAAGGGTGTTAGTTTTAATAAACAGTCACAATTTAGGGCTGTTATGAACCATAAGGCACACTCCTGGCCATGTTTCCAATTTCCTCCCCTGCCTTTACTGCTGTTATATTAAGGTCTGCAGTGAGGCAAAATGTTTATTAAAAAAGGTGAGGAGAGCAATATTCCAGATTAGATTATTTTACCTGTGCTGACTGTTCGCCAGCCAATCAGAGCTCTTCGCTGGGGGTTTTGGAGCCGCGGTGCTCCTGCTCTGGGGCTGAGGGCCAGGGAGGGGCAGCCTAGGCTTTCAGAGTGAATGCAGATTAGGCCGTTTTAATTACTGACTTCCACAGAATATGGAATACATTTGACAGTCACAGAGAGG
Organism: Glis glis; assembly: GCA_004027185.1. Lineage (NCBI taxonomy): Eukaryota > Metazoa > Chordata > Mammalia > Rodentia > Gliridae > Glis > Glis glis. The sequence goes on from PVJS01007382.1 coordinate 7,756, forward strand.
GGCAAGTAAACGTACCCGGAGCCTCCTCCATGATAGAGATAATTACACCGGGATTGAAAAACATCTCAGGAGCAATGAACAAGGAGAACTGAGTGACACAGAATGGTCTTTCCAGAAGGTGTCCTTCATTTCATGAGGGGTTAGGGTGAAAGTGTCTTTGAGATGGCTCCACATGGAAATAAAGATTTTATTTTTTCTCTCTTTGAAGACCCAAATCACATAGAACTCTTCGGGAACAAAGTGGAGAGAAATGTCCAGCATGATGGAAATTACCTAGAACACAGTGAGGTCCTCACATAGCGAAATCCCATTAAAACAGTACATTTCTTTGATTCTCTTGAGGGTTTCTTTAAGACAATAGGCTTTCTTAAAGTGAATCCTCAGGGACTTCCAAATTCTTTAGTTGTTCTGAATTTCTCTAATTGTAGGAGTTGCTGCAAAGGACTTTATATATCGAGTGAATTGTCTCTATTCCCCAGTGTTAACCTTATTCCTTTGTACTCCTTCCTTTTCTTCTTTTGTGTTGTTAGGAACAGGATGCTCCTATTTCAAGCCACTATGGTAAATGGGATTTTGTTGAAAATGTTATTAAGGTTTAAGATACGCTGCGTGACCTATAACACAGCCAGATCTATGCAATGATAAGCTGTTACAGCACTATTCTATGGAATTTGTTTTAGACACACATTTTTCAGTCCTAAACAAGTATCCATCTCCTCTTCTCCCACTTGCAGATGCACAGGGCTTCTTCCTGCAAACATCCTCTAGGTCAGTGGGAACCAAGAGAAATATAATGCACCACAAACACAGGCCACATGCGTAATTTTACACTTTCTAGGGGCCAAATTAAAAAGATACAGGTGAAGTTAATTTGAACAATGTGTCATTTAACCCACCATATCCAAATTATCATTATCTTAACATATAATGAGAATAAAAATTTTACTAATGAGGTATTTGTTATTCTGAAGTCTATGAAATCCATTTTGTATTTTACAGTGACAGCACATCTCAGCTTGGACCAGCCACACTTCAAGGGCTCACTGGTCCCTGTGGTTAGTATATTAGGCAGTGCAGTCCTGGATGCACAGGCTTTCTAATTCTTTAAAGAGTTTAGCTGATTTCATCCTCCTCTTTATTAGCTTTGGCAGATACAACGCCACCATTTTCCTATCAACTGCACGTGCTTTAAAACCTCACATGTCCTGTAAGAGCTGAGTAAACCCAGGGACCTATCCTGTAACAACAGACCCTTGTGGTCTCCAGTTCAATGAACCCAATACTTTCCAGTGTTTACTCTGAGAACATAGAGTCCTCTTCTTTTAAGATGCCTGTGTTCTTCATGTGTGCTCATGGAAGTGCCAATCCACACACTCGAATTACCAGAGTAGACAGACTCCTATTCTGGGAGGCAAAGAGAAAGCCATCCCCCATTCTGTAATTTGGCTTTTTACTGAGGCATGGCACCAGTTTCCACTGTGTCTCGTCTCCATCTCCTTCCTTCAGGGCAGTCTCAAACCTGCTGCTGCGCAGAATCCTCTTTGGGCTTGCCGATACTCCTCTGGTCCTTCTGCTACATGTTCAATCTGACAGGCTGTCACTGTAAATAACTCAGCCCTGTCTTCACCTTGAGATAATCAAGAACTCTGTGGGTAGCTTTTAAGTCCAAACTTGAAAAAATATTAAATTCCCGAAACATATTTTTCTTCCTTTCTCTCATCCCACCCCACCCCAATCACAAAAGTATATATAGTCTTTGCAATTGTTTCCCTAGAAAAGATTTTTTTTATAGTCCACAAATGTGGTCTTTAAAATTTCCACCAGTGTAAACAAATGAGAAGGAACTGTGAGGTAGAGGGCCAGCCAGCCAGAGAGAAAATGGAATTCCTACTCCCAGAAAAAAAATCCTAAAAAGTAGCTAGAATTCTAAAATATTCTAATCTATTACCAAACTCACATTATACTCAGAGCCCTGCTACTTCAGAAGTCCATTCTTCTAAAGAGGGCCTTTTGATATCAAGTTTCTTGAAATACTTGATCTGCTCAGCAAAGGCCTCAGAATATTAATTGTTTATGAAGGAAAGTTCATGCAAAGAAAGAGCCAAGAATAACTGAAGCAGAGGTCAAAAATTTGGATTTAGTGGGAAAATTATTCACAGGCTCTTAGGTGTCTGCGTTATATTCTCATTTTTATCCACTGTTTTCTTTTCAGTTGTTATGTAATTATTGCTGGTTATTTCTTAAATACTAGACTATTTTTGTTATAGAGAGAACATAAAACATGAGATTCAATTTTCAGAGCCTTCTTCTTGCCTCACATCTGGGTGTATGCCATTTTAACCAGTACAGCCATTATACAAGGATGCCGACACTTACCTGGTAACAGCTATCGAAATTTGCAGACACTGTGTCTACTAGAAAAAGAAATGAAGGAAAGGAAAAGACCCAGCACTGCCAACCCAAATCTATAGCAACAGTAGATGCCACAAAGTATAGTCTTCTGCTTCTCTCCTGCCAAGACTGCTGCTGTGTTCCAAGCTAGATAAATATTTCTGGGTCCAGATAATATGTCTTTGTTCAGACATAGACTACAGGGCTTTCCTGGTGAGTAGAGAACTCTTGCCTCTGAGACTGCTTGGGTGGCGCAGACCCTGTCTTCACTCTGTCCTGCTGGCCCAACCATAATGTTAGGCGGGGCCACAGAAAATTCCCTGAGGCAGTTTGGAGACAGTGAATTAAAAAAGAATTATGTTTTTTTGGAAAGAGAATATTACATTTTTCCACATGAAACAAAATGATCTTGCCATGAAAAGACATGGAGGAAACTCAAATGCACATTACTAAGTGCAAGAAGCCCATCCGAAAGGTCTACGTGCTACATGATTTTAACTGTATGACATTCTCAGAAAGGGAAACTATGAAGACAATAAAGATCAGTGTTTTCAGGGCTTAGCAGGAAGGGAGGGATGAGTAGGAAGAGCACAGAGGATTTTAAAGGCAGTGAAACTATTTTGTCTGATACAACCATGTAACGATGGATACACATCCTCATACATTTGTCCAAATCCATGCAATGTTCAACACCAAGAGTGAGCCCTGATGTAAATTATGGACTTGGGGTGATAATATTGTGTCAGTGGAGGTTCATCAACTCTAATAAATGTGCCAGTCTTGTGGGGATATTGATAATGAGGGGGAAGTAATACATGTGTGAGATGGGGGGATATTTGGGAAATCTCTGTACCGTCTCAATTTTTCCATGAATGTAAATGTAAAACTGCTCTAAGCAATGGAATGTGTGTGTGTGTGTGTGTGTGTGTGTGTGTGTGTGTGATTTTGTGTGTGGGGGGGTACTGGGGATTGAACCCAGGGGCATTCTACCTCTGAGTTACACCCCAGCCCATTTATTTATTTATTTATTTAATTTATTGTTTTGAAACAGGGTCTCACTAGGTTGCTGAGAGTCTTGCTGAATTACTGAGGCTTGCCTTGAGCCTATGATCAGCCTCTCAAGTACTTGGATTACAAACACGTGTCACCATGCCCGGCTGGAACATTTAGATTTTAAGGAAAAAAATCTTACATGCTATCTAAAGGAATTTTACATGTGAGGAAATCAAAGATCAGAAAGGTTAAGAGACTTGTATACGATCACACATTTAACTCGTATCAGAATTAAGCCTAGATTATTGCAGGAGATTGTAAGGAAATACAAGTAAAGAAAGTAAATTGAGATATTGCAGGTAAGGGGCTGCGTATGGCTCTTCTGTTTTCTTTTGTGAGTTAGGTCAGCTGGTGTCTTGGTGAGTAAACTGCTCCACGCTGTCCTCTGGCTAGGTGGGAGGAGTGGTTTGATTTCCTGTATTTTTCAATTACATGGGAAAACTGTGCCACAGCTAGAGTCGTGGACCGTGGTTGTTCGTATCAAGCTTAACTCCATGAAAGTATGTCCTGTCCTGCTCTATCCTTAGTTCCCAGCACAGGGCCTGATACATTAGAGTCTCAGTAAATAGGTTCTGAATACAAGAATGGATAAATGAACAAATAAGCGAATGAGTCCTTGGAAGCAAAGCTCTTTCCAGCAGAGATGCGCCTTACTTTACATATTCATTACATTCCTGTAAGTGTATAAGCAGGCCTGATTTGGATAACTCACGTGATACTCTCTTACTTTGTGATGCGTTAACTTTGCATCTAAATTATCAGTAGCTACTCTGTTGTCATCAGTGATCTGATCCAAACACGTATGACCAGAGATAAAGCTCTATCTTGAGGCTCTTTCTAAGAAGAAAATATTCTTCACGTGTGTGGGCAGGACTAAGAACCTTTTGCACATCTGTTTTACAAGTTGCGATAGATGTATGCACTGCTATTGTTTTAATAGCTGGAGTCATCTGTCCATAGAAAGATGATAGCCACCACCAACAAAGAACAAAAAGCGACACCTCTGAATGCTCTACGGCCCTCCCGGACTTGTGACAAGTGATTAAAAGCAGAACCGGGCTACGCCTCAAGAACTCTTGCTCTCGCCCGCTCCCCTTGAACCCAGAGAGACTTGGTTTGCCATCAGTTTTGCACAAAGTGAGGCCGTATTTTTTAGTTGAGAGGCAGTCAGGGGGACGGAGACAAACGCCTTGGTATGTCAACCTTGAAGTACCACCTGGAGGGCGAGGGCCTCTGGCAGTTTAACAGTGGACAGAATGTTATGGTGATGACCTGGGTCAGGTGGTGACTGGAGCAGTCACGGATCTTGAAACAACAGATGTCACAGTGACAGCTGTAATATCCAAGACTTATTTTTCTCCTTCAGCAGCAGAACCAAATAACGGATGAGAGATCCGATCCTACAGAGGAAGCACCGCCTTTCCTTTATTAGTTTGCTCACTTTGGCTCTACAGTGTTAACTCCTTACACCACGTGGGCTAACTTTCAAGCAGTCTGCTGTTTCCTTAAGATCTGTAATAGCTCAATCGAAAACAAAAAAATTCTCTCTTCATGTTCCTGTCGCCAATTTCTCCTTGGTTCCCACTGAAAAAACTTATCTGGCTTTTAAAAGCCTACTGGCAAATTGGTAGACAATTACTGACAAAGTAGCTCTTTATCAATAGTGTGAAGTCCAGAATACCATGATTATAAATATGCCACAGAATTTTTAAATGGCCCAATATACTGGATAGTCTATGAGACTATAAATTTCATTGATTTACAAGTACACAGAGTAGCTTTACAATATTAAACAATGAATGGATAAAACTGTGCCTGGCATAATACCTGGCATAGTAGGCACTCAATAAATATTAAACAAATGAATCGTGCATGCTCCAGGGCTGCTCCTGGAGCCTTAGCCAACTGCAGAATTGCTCTTAAGTGTTTACTACTTTGCCCCCTAAATACCATTCTACCTTTCTCTATATACACCTTGCTAATTAATTCTCTTCTAAATAATATGATACACTGGGTTTTTTTATTTGTTTGTGCTTAAAATATATGGGGTGCAATAAAAGTAAATTAAATACCCTGAGTTAAAAGAATTCTTAAGGAAAAACAACAATAACAAAAAAGCCCAACATTCTTTAAACTAGACTTCCAAATGCCTTCCCTGTCAGAAAAACAACTCTACAATTCTCAGCTGGTGTAGAATGGGGTGGCCGTCCACTGCCCATTGCTTCTGTGTCCCCGGCCTGAGGATTTTTTTTTTGAGGTACCGGGGATTGAACCCAGAGGGGTTCTACCTCCAAACTACACCCCTGGCCCTATTTTATTTTGAAACCGGGTCTCACAAAGTTGAGGAGGGCCTCACTAAGTAGAGAGAGAGAGAGAGAGAGACAGGGAGAGAGAGAGATAGAAAGAGCTGAGTCTGGCCGCGAACCTGGATCCTCTGTCTGCGCCTCCCAAAGTACTGGGATTACAAGCGTGTACCACCACACCCGGCCGGCCTGAGGATTTAAACATCTTCTTGGGGCATACCCACAGACTGCTCCCAAAATTTCTGTGATACTGTTACCTCATCCTCAAATTGCTTGGGTAGCTATATCTCACCATTTATTGTCCCACTGCAAACTTGTCTAGGTTAGTAGAGCTCAGTCCACAGCTACTTTTTCTACCAGTCCCAGACAAATCTGGCTAAGGTTTTGAATGATGACCGGACTCCATGGTCATCTAGCTTCCCTCTGGTAGGAGTGAGGAGCAAATTGGTGAAGACATGGACTCATGTCAATGATCAAGATTCTCATGAAAAAGTTAATTAAGCATCTACTGTCTGCTGGGCCCTGGAGACAAAAACAAATAGAAAGCACAGTATGTTTTGGTAGAAACTTCCTCAATAAGACCCCCAAAGCACAAGAAATCAAAACGAGAATTAGTAAGTGGGATGGCATTAAATTAAAAAGCTTCTGTGTAGCAAAGGAAAACGTCAAGAGTCTTAAGAGAGAGCTGACAGAATGGGAGAAGATCTTTGTAACACTAAAAAACAAATAACCCAATCAAAGAAATGGGCACGTGAACTAAACAGACACTTCACAAAAGAAAAATACAAATGGCCAATAAATAAATGAAAAAATGCATAGCATCATTAGCAATCAGATAGATTCAAATCAAAACTTCACGGAGACTCCACCTAACTCCAATTAGAATGGCAGTCTTCCTTAGACAACTTTGAAAGGTACACAGAAAGGTAACGGGCAACATGAAGTAGATCATGAAAACATCCCAGATGGATGACAGGGGCAATAATTGTTGGAGGAGGGCCTGGATACAGTGGGATTCAGTAGCTGAGCACAATATCTAGACAATATTGGACAAAAATATCTTATTAGAATCTGAAACAAATAAAACCATGATTCGCCAAAAAGAGGGTTAATTCTATTTCAAAGTAAAAACCCTGAAAGTACGAGAAGAGATTTTTATATTCATATCCAGCCTATTCCAAACCAAGCAGCATGAGAAACTTCACAAGAACAAGTTTGATTGCATGTGATTGACAGAGTAGAAACTTTCAAATAATGTTGGAGAAATCCCTCAACTTCTGGGAGCCTCCGACACCAGCCCCTCCTGCCTACCTGTGGGTGGCCCAATCTAATCATATGAGCGATTAGAAGTGAATGTGGCAGGTCACAGCCTAGGTGAGCCCTAGAAATATAACCAAACATGCAGTGTTAAGAAGAGAGAAGGAGAAGGAAAAGAAAGAAATCCTCAGTGGGATGAAACCCAATTTTAAGCCTCCAGAGCATAGAAAAGCCCCGCTATTCATTAAGGGAGGTCCCACCAGCTATTTTCTCAGGCAGCTTGTGTTCACATTAATGAATGAAAGAGAGAATTTTAATGTGCACCTCTGAGAGAAATAAGACCCCCAAAAAGTTCATTCCCCAGATCCCTCTGGGTTTTTTTTTTCCTTTTCCCTATTCTAGCACATAATAATGAGGTTTCAGGGTTTGTGAAGGCAGAGCAGGGCAGCGAGCTTCGGATCACGACTCTCACCACACAGCCTCCCTTAATCTGGAGCCTGGCACTTCCTCCAGCGCTTCCAACTCACACCCAGCCTGGCCTCCATCTGTGAGGACAGAGGGTGGACACTCAGCCTCCTTGGCTGGGCCGGGAAGGCCAGGCTGCCCATGGGAAGATCCCCATCGCCCCTTAGGAGCAAGCCCCCAAACACACCCCAACCTTGACACATGTCCCAGTGTTTGATGCTGGACTCTTTAGCCTTCCTCCCTGCCTCCAAATCAAAGAAACATCTGCAAGACTTTGGGAAAAAGGCTTCGTACAGAAATCTGGAGGTCAGGATGTCAATCTTCTCTGCCCTGAAATATCCCTGAACTTGTAGAAATTCCTATTTGTTTACATTATAAATGCACTAAATGAGCTAATTATAGTGATCATAACTCTCAATTAAAAACAAACACAGTTAGAGATTTCAAAGACTTTCAATATCTTTTCTTTAATCATTCACCCAGGCTCAAAATATGCATTTTTTAGATTAAAGCATTAAAGTTGCTAATTATATTCTCAGAACTAACAATTATTTCTTTACCCTTTTACTACCTTCTTCTGGCAACAAAAAATGTCAGCACTGATTTAATTTTTTGTTATTATAGGATTAAAAGAAGTTTCTAAAAACGCAATTAAATTTGCCCTATAGCTAGAGTCACTTTCCCTATCAGCATCTGAAACCTCTTCCCTAAAACAACAGCATAAAAAATGATTCCGACTTTCTTGACTTCTGTGATGCATTCCTTCAGTGATTATCTCCAATAACAACTCAACCGTTTTAATGAAACTCCCTGCACATCACGTCCTGGTGAAAGGTAGAACATATTAGATTAATAAAGAAAATGAAAGTTAAATTGGCTGTTGGAGTGTGAAGCCCTGCCTGTGTCATGCATAGGTTCTTCACCTTTGGGAGCCTAGTTCAACTTCAGCCTGAGGCCCTAAGTGAAGAGTTCAGTAGTCTTGAGTATGTCCCCACTTAATATATCACAAAATCAATTATTTTATGGTGGTACACTTGGTAACCTATGCACAGACAGAATCAAGTTTTGTTCCCACTGGGGATTCACCAATTATCTATTCAGTGAATTATTTTCAGATAGAGCAGAAACACCTGCTGTCAGCAGAGGGAGTACCTGCCTAATACGGGTATCATTCTGAGCCTGACGTGCTATTGCATTTGTCACGTGCAGGATGGCACTGCGAGACTTTGGATGGATTTATCACATTACCGAGATGCTTGATGGGACATTGGAGCATGATTCAGTGCCCAAAGTTAGAGCTAAAACGCTGTAGCAAAAAGATCCGAAATGAAGCCTCGGAAAAATTGGGGGAAAGGGTAATCAAGTGTGCAGACTCTGCAACTCATCTGTCTTGCCTTATTTCCAATAAGTCAGCACAAATAAAATTTGTGATAATTCAGCACAATTTCCTTTTACTGACTATTGACCTGGGCCAGATTCAAAAGAGGAACCAAAGAAGGGCACCACGGACTCTGATTCTAAGATTGGGGCAAAGGTCAGGCTCGAGATGAGCATAGTTGATGAGGGTGGCTACCCCTCACCACCTCTTCAGGTAGGACTCTAATTCTTTCAGGGTCTCTCTTTTCCTTCTCAGAAGTGAGTCAACCTCCAAACACGATGGCACTTATTTTTTCTCTTTTGCAAAATTAGCAATATCTGAGACTGAAACAAAAGAATAAATGCGACAAACAAGGTATCTCTATGAGCTCACTGGCATTTCACAATTGGAAAGTTTAAACCCACGGATGCCAGGTCCCACCATGAGCCAGTCCAAGAGCATGCATGGAACCTCACTACCGCACGCGATGCATTGTTCGTCCTTAAAGAAAGAACAGTGCAGCCTTAGGAAGTCCTCTGATGCGTGATACCTATACCAAGAGCTTGCTGGGTAATTGAATCCCTTCTGCAATGATGGTCTTCACTGGAATAATTGCCTGTCTAAAACCCCAAGTCAGAAATGATGAGGAAAATGTCATTTCCTGGTTATAAGAACAGTTTCTAGAACCAAACCGATTTGGATTCCAATCCTAGAGCTACTCATTATCAGCTATGTTGTATCAGGCATTTATTAATCTATTAAGGCCTTAGCTCCATTAACCTAAAATAAGAATAGGCTTACAGCATTATTATGAGGATTACTAATATATGGGAAGGTTTTACATGATACTTGTCACATCGTAAGCCCTCTGAGATTTTTACTTGTTTTGGTGGTGGTGCTGACTACTACTGTTATTGTATTGTTGTTGGCATATTAATAATATAGAAGAACTGAGTGTGCTAATCTTGAATAATGCCCAAGGCTGATCAACAAAATTCTTGCTTGAGAGAATCAGTAGAAGAAACTAAGAGTGACCAAGCTTGAAGCTGAAAGGAAGAGAGGCAATGGGTTTAGAACAGGCATCAATCTTGCTGTAAAGAATACTAAGTCAGCTCTCAATTATCTTTGCTAATAGAAGGGAGAAGAAGAATCTAAAACAACAGCTGACTCAACAAGCTGGCGTTTTGTTTTTAATTGAAATCCCATGAGAGACACAGACTTACAACCTGTCAGATTCTGCTCTACATCCTATTTGCTGGCAGGTGCCTGAGACTCCGCTGTGTCTCTGGAGAGAACTTCCTTTCCTGGTGATGTACCTGCCGCTCTCACAGAGCCCACAGCCTTGACCATGGAAGAGCTTCCCTGGGACTTGACCCCACGTGTACTGTCAGCCACCCTGTGCCCCAAGCATCCACCCCTTTCCAGTTCCCTAATATATATATATATATATATATATATATATATATATATATATATAATTATTATTATTATTATTATTATTTTATTATATATATATATTATTATTATTTTGTGGTATCTGGGATTGAACCCAGGGTTTTCTACCCTATGAGCTACACCCCCAGCCCTATTTTATTTTTTATTTGGAAACAGGTTCTCACTACGTTGCGGAAGGCCTTACTAAGTTGCTGAGGCTGGTTGTAAATCTGCAATTCTCCTGTCTCAGCCTCCCAAGTACAGGGATTACAAGTGTGCATCACCATGCCCAGCCCCTAATATAATATTTTAAGGCCAGAAGATCTACTCATTCTAAAACAAGTTTTACTTTTAAACACCCTTCTGAATCTTAAAGGTATAAATAACATACATGGAGACAAATGAATTTACTGTCGATAGTATCATCACCCGGGCCTGGCCTTTCTTTTGAATCTCACACTGGCAAGTTCATCAGGCCTTTCCCCTCTTCGCCTCCCTCACCACAGCTGTTATTCCCGCCCACAGCTGTCGTTCTCAGCCATGGATGCAACATAAACACAAGGACTGTCTCCTGAAGAAGGGGCCAGCCTCCCTCTACTACGTGAGCCGCTAGGAGAGGTAAATGTTAGTGGGAATATAAAGGGAAACCACAGGACAAGTTCAAGCTGCTTATTCCTTAGCATGAAGTTCAGGCAGAGTGCAAGTTTGAGGGGAACTTTGGGTAAATATCAATCCTGCGTGCAGTCTTTCCAGCCAACCCCCACGAATGTTTGCCTCTTCTTTTAACTCAGGACTTAATAGAATAGATAGCCGAATTGTAATGATTTGACAGAAATCCATTCATTATACAAATAATTATTCAACAGTGATTTATTAATTCATTCCTTCTACAAATATTTATGCTAGCACATACTGTCCGAAGTCCTGTGGAGAAAAGAAGCTAAGATAGATACATAAATATCTGGTTCTTACCAGGGTATAGTTTTGCCCCTAGGGGACATTTGGCAAGGTCCAGAGAAAGTTTTGGCTGTTACAATGGATTGGGTGGTATTACTGGCATCTAGGGAGTAGAGGCCATAAATACTGTTAAACATCCGATAAAGCAGAGGGCAGACCCCTCCCCCCAGGGAAGGGCAATCTGACCCTCAACATCATAACAGTGAGGTTGAGAAGCTTGCACTCCAACCATCACAAGACACATTTGATATGAGAAAGAAAAAGACAGTGGAAGAGTGAAATTCACATTGTTCTGAGGTCTAATCTAATCTGGGAAGGTCAAAAGAGTAAAGTATCATTTGACTGTGCTGTGAAATTTGGATGAGATTTTAAAAGATGGGGATTATAGAGTTGTAGAAAGTGGAGAATAAATTTCTAGCAATGGGAAGAAAAAGTATAGTTTTAAAAATGCATTGAGGTCTAAAGGGGGCTCCAGTAGTAAATAAAGCAGAATCATTTGAAGAGTGAGATGGAAAGGAGGGAAGAAGAAGGAAACAAAATTCTCAAGGCCTCAAATATCGGGCCAGAGAATTTCTTTTATCCTTGTCAGAGACTAGCCACTTGAAGCATCAAATTTGGGGAGTGTTAAATTAATTAATAATTTTATGTCCTGGTGTGCGTGTTGTTCTGTTATTTCAGAGTCAAATGGCTTTAGAGTTGAAAATGGAGTTGATCAAGTGTCCATGTTTGACAGGAATGGATGCTGAAGTCCAGGGAAGCTGCAGGAGTTGGCCACACCCACAGAGCCAATAGTGCCAGATCTGGGTATTGCTGTCTGCTCTCGGCCCAGTTCTTTTTCTGTTACACTATGCTGACTCCAGAGGTGCCGCCATGTGCACGTTTCAGGCTCCAGTTTGCATTGGGTTGTCTGGCTATACTCAGCGCTCAAATGTAGGACTTGGCATGGGCTAGATTAGAGGAAGGGTAGATGGCCAGTGTTGGTCATCCCTGTCCAGTGAGTCTCTAACGGTCTCTGAGCTGGTATGGTGGCACATGCAGGTAGCAACCACCTCTCCATGCTCATTTTAGATTCACTCCATGGTTTTCTTCAAATTTAGCATGTTCCATTGGACATTGTAGCATACCACCCACAGATAATCTGAGATGTCTATCTGAAACTTTTTTATTTATTTTTTTTGGTACTGGAGGTTGAACCCAGAGGCAATCTCCTTCCCAGCTACCTCCCCAGCCCTATTTTATATTTTATTTTGAAATAGGGTCCTGCTAAGTTGCTAAGGGACCTAGTTAAGTTATTGAGGCTGGATTCAAACCTGAGATCCTCCTGTCTCAGCCTCCCAAGTACTGGGATTACAGGCATGCATCATCATGCTCAGCTATCTGGAACTTTTGAAAATCACTGCTTTAGAGAACCACTGAGTGAGAAACGAGGTTGAGAGAAGAATAGGACTTAACAGTGAATCTAATGTAATAAATCATATTCCAAAGTGACGTTATATTTCAATTTCCCCAGATTCCTAAATTGGGGGATGGTTTTAGCTCTGTTAATGTAGAATCCCAACACATATTCTTCCAGAGACTCCTAAAATTCTAGGTAATGTATTTATTTATAAATAAAATTAAATTAAATTTATTTCACATTGAGTCCTCTCTCCCCATCTTTGATGATGCAATAGTCAAAATCTTTCAAAGCACAAGAGTCCATGTAGACAAAAACAAGCAAAGAGGTTCTTCGCAGTGGTGAGAAGGTTAAGAACTGCAGAGTTTCATGTGCTTCCCAAGTTGTTCTCTAATAGACGGTGTTTAACTAATGGTCTTTTATGTGCAAAAATTAGCTGTGTAACCTTAGGCTCATCCTGTAACTTGTCTGTACCTTATAGGAATGTTGAGATGAGAAAATTAGTTAACATATATAAATTGCTTAGAAAGGTAGCTAATGAGCCGGGCATGGTGGCACACACTTGTAATCCCAGTACTTTGGGAGGCGAAGACCGGAGGATCCGGGTTCGCGGCCAGCCTCAGCTGTCTTTCTCTCTCTCTCTCTCTCTCTCTCTCTCTGTCCTTAGTGAGGCTCTCTGCAACTTCATGAGACCCAGTTTCAAAGTAAAGTATAAAAAATAGGGCCAGGGGTGTAGCGCGGAAGTAGAACGCTCCTGTACCGCAAAAAAAAAAAAAAGAAAGAAAGGTAGCTAATGTACAGTAAGTACTATTTAAGGGGTTAACTATTGCTATTTCTTTTAAAATAATTTTGTGACACTCTATAAGATACATTCATTTTTTTCTTTATGTGCTGATGATCCGATGATCCAGAGAACCTCTAGCTTGATGGTTTTGCATGAAATCATCTTTTCCCTTTATTTATGCCTTAACCTATTGTCTCCCCTACAGTGACCCTTTCCCAGTCTTGGATAGCTACAATAACACACTGGTTCCCAAACAAGGTCACCAGAGTCCCTCAGGTCCATAAGTTTATTACTGAAGTCATGATAAAAATCATCCACTCACTCATAGCAAGGCTAGATGTACAGTGCCTGGCACGGAGTACGCCATTGTCAATGAAATGAATGGATTGTAACTGCTGGTTTTGTTGCTTCGCTTTTGGATGTGATATCAGCGGTGTGGCTACACTATACTGGAAAGAAGATGAGTTTGTGTTAATGCATGTCTCCTATGAATAAAAATGGAGAAGTAAATTAATCATGTCTTTAAAAATACAGATCGTTCAGTAGACTACATCTTTCATAGTATGGAGCCCTTGTTGGAGGAGGGGCTGATCATAGGGAGCCGCACTGCTGAAAAGGTTGGAAATTGCTGGAGAATAATGTGTTCCTTGCATTTTTCTTGGTCTTGTGTTTGTTTTTGTATTTTGTTAAATATCTCTATGAAATAACAAAATGATGAGATTCTCTGAAAAAGCAAGCGCAGTAGTGGAAGGGGAAGTGCTGTGCCTGGCTGGTGCAGAAAGCTTGGTTGAGATGTAATCTTCTATGTGCAAACGTAACGTGCCAGTTGTTTTATTTAGGGAGAGGAAGGAGGGGGGACGCATTAGAGAGAAAGTCCACAGCATAATTAGGAAACAATCAACACGTTTTTCTTGCTGTCCTAATTTTTTCTTCACTTTAAAATGCTCCATTGAGTTTAATTAAACTTGCCCTAGGCTTATAAGCCTAGCAAACTGGGGAACATTTTTTTTGAAACTCGCTTTCCTGTCAGAAAGGTTTTCTTCAAGCTGGCCCAGTACTGCTGAACTTCAAGGTTTCAGGGGATGGTAAAACAACTGCAACCAAATTAATGTAGATTATCTTTATTTTTTCCTATTGATTCGAGCAGAGGGAATGGGAAGCTGAGCCTTGCCAAATAACAGACTTCTACGAGGTTATTAAAGATGCTTGGTTTGGGAAGCAGAGAGGGGGAAGATGGTTTCATGTGGTTATGGAGGAAAAAGAAAGAGAGGGATAAAGGGGGCATGCCAATGATGAATAATTACTGTTATTTCTGTGGACTGCTATTAAGGATGCCATTTCTTCCCTTCATCTTAGACGTCAGCAGCTTATTTTGCTTTGGGGAATTACCACTTCTCCATTCTTTGTGGTCCTGGTGGGATTGTCAGCTGTTTTGGTCTGTCCTCCAGCAGCCCCCACCCTCCTTGGCAAAGGGATAGATGGTCATGTGACAATTCTGAGCCAGAACCAGCAGGTCTCTCTCTTTGTCTCCCTCTTTCTCTCCCTCTCTGCTACAATCTCTCTCTCTCTCTCTCTCTCTCTCTCTCTCTCTCTCCCCCCACCCCAACCCCCCAACCCAACTCCCTTGGGAATCTGAATCTTGATCAGAGGCATACATAATCAAAAGGAGCTTGATAGAAATCATTCTAATTTCAAGGCCATGAGGAGTTCATCCATGGGCTCTAAGATTCATTATAGTCTCCTAGATTCCAGTCCTTTCTGAATCCAGGATGATCAATGTTTTGTTGGATTTTGTGAGTTCTTCAGTATTTGTTTGGTCCTAAGTTACATTAGGTTATCCTAGGTTATACTAACGTAACAAAGAACCCTGAAGTCTGAATGGCCTACAACAAGAAAAGTCTCTATCTTGCTCATATTAAATGTAGTCTGTGGGTTGGCTAAAGCTCTACTCCATAATTTTCATGCTAGGTTGAAGATACAGCTTTAGTTTGGGAAATGGCCACACTTGGAGCAGACAGAAAAGTACGGTGGGACAATCACAATCACACAGTGCCTGCCAAATATGCTGCTTGGGGGAGCTTGTGTTTTCTCCCCTTACCTTCAACGGGCCCCAGCAAGTCAACATCAGAGGAGCTGGAAGCAGACTTCTCATGCAGGGAGGATCTTAATAAGGAGAGGTGAAATAAGAGGGCTGCAGACACTTTGATGATTCAATTTGAATGCCAGTTCTGCCAAGTATTACCTGAACAATGTGGGGAAATTCCTTCACCTCTCTGAGCTTCAGTTTCTACATTTTGACAGTAGTAAATCTCAATATCCACCCCCCACACACACACTTTATTGGGCAAATAGAAAACCGTACACAGCTGGATGGGACCATATGACAAAAATTGACCAACGAGAGAGCAGCAGTGATAAGTGTCCCTTCTAAAATGAGCCATGTGAGAGTCTCTAGAGTCTCTCTTCCCTGGCTACAGTAGCCAAGAAGACCACATGTTTTAATATGCACAATCTCTGCCAGCCTGGGTCTCTGAGTGACTGTGTAGAGTAAATCCCCTGCTACCAATTCAAGCTGGACATTGTAGTAAGAGAAAAAAGGCAATACTCTTTTATGCTAAGGAATGGATTTTGAGATTAATTTGTTTCTACCACATAACTTAGACTTTTCTGACTAAGACAAAAATTGGTAGTGATATTATAATCATAGCTCTGGTATTAAATTCTTTCCTGTTTGAAATACCTAGAGTGACTACTATTTTCTGCACTAACCTGACGGATACAGATGCCTTACCCAATCAGGAGGTGATTGGGAGGGATGTCTTGCACAAAATGACACCTGAGCTATGTCTAAAAAAATGAATAGAATAAGTAAAGGAGAAAGAGTGTTCCAGACAGAGTTGATAGAATGATAAAAAGCACAGATTGCAAGGAACAGAATTATGGGGATCTATATTCAATTCCATCTTCTGAAGTTATAGAAAATGAAGCTGGGGATATAAATAAGAAATTTTTACCCCATTAAGGGGATTAGAGAGGAAAGAGTTTGTGTCCAATGTGAAGGTGCATGAAGTTAAATTACATGAAGGCAATAGAAAAAAGTCATTGATGGATATTAAAAGAGAAAGAGAGGAGGTGATAACACATGGATTTTAGATAAATCTCTTCATTCACTATATGAATGATAAATTTGGGGGATGAGTTAGTGGATAAAATGAAGACTAAGAAGCCATTTAGAAGGCTATTATGGTAGTCCTGGGGAAAGGTAATAAAGGACTAAACTAGAGAAGTAGTATAGGAGATAAGACTAGGGAACAAATGGCAAAATATTCTAGATAACCACTTACTAGTACTTGTGGAAGAATTCAGTGTGGTAGCAAAAAAATGGGGAAACAGAATGATTCTCAAGTTTCTAACTTGGATGACTGCATGAGTGAGATCCCGGAAGCTGAGACTGGTATGACGGGTGGAGCAGGTTTAGGTAATTAATTCAATTTTGTACTTATTGATATTGAAGCATTAAGGGTATATCCACATAGATTTGTCTATGAAAGAAATAGGTTTCTGAATTTTAAACTCAGAGCAGAGTTCTAATCTAAAATTACAGATTTGTAGATTTCAGAATCACTGCCTTATAAGTAGCAGCTGAAACCACTGTAGGGGATGGATCACTGTAAAAACACTGGAAGAGTTGTGTCCTGGAAGAATATTAAAAATGGAATTCACAAATTAGATATAAAAAAAGAAAAGATCAAGGAGAAGCAAAGAGAGTAGGCAAAAAGTGGTAAAGTGTTAGATGCAGAGGTTTGGTAACTTATGATTTGGAAAATGTCCATTAGATTTGACAATAAGGAAGATTGCCATAGGATTTAGGAGGGAATTAGAAATCATAAATGGGGAATAGTCTGCACATTTTTTAAAGGATGATAAGAAGAGAGTTATATGGGACCAATGAAAGAAAATTTTAAATATGTTTCTAAGCTTCAGAAGGAAACCTAAAAAAGAAAAAGTAGAAAATACTTGCAGTAAAGGTGAAGAGAAATGCATTCAATCCTTAGAAGGCAGATGAAGAAGGCAAAAGGCAAAGGATTGGCCGAACACCAAAGAAACACCATGTCCAATACAACTTGGAAACAGGAGGTAAGTTAGGTATGGCCGAGACAGGAAGATGGCAGGGTTGAGGCCACTTCAGCAACTTAGGGAGACCCTGTTTCAAAATAAAAAATATAATAAAATAGAGCTGGGGGTATGGCTCAGGGGTTCAATTCCCAGTACCAACCCCCCACACACACACACATGTATCCCAGCCTGAATGATAAATCATAGTTTCTCTATCTACAAGGGAAATGAATTTTTGTGTGTGTGTGTGTGGTACCGGGGATTGAACGCAGGGGCATTCTACCTCCGCGCTACACCCCCGGCCCTATTTTTTTTTTATACTTTATTTTGAAACCGGGTGTCACAAAGTTACGGAGGGCCTCACTAAGGAGAGAGAGAGAGAGAGAGAGAGAGAGAGAGAGAGAGGGAGCTGAGGCTGGCCGCAAACCTGGATCCTCCGGTCTCCGCCTCCCAAAGTACTGGGATTACAAGCGTGTGCCACCACTCCTGGCGGGAAATGAATTTTTAAGAAACACGTTGTTTCATCTACAAAGTAGATGAGCAAACTATTTTATGGGTAGGTCCAGGATGTAGGGAGGTTAATGAGGTGATGTTCCAGGGATATGTTTGTTCAACTGGATCCCAATCCCTTCATGACTGACTGCACAGTACTACTTCTTTTCTTTTCATTCTGGAAATTCCCCTCAATAGCATGTCATACTCATTTTGATCTCATTGTTCTCACCTCAAAGGCCTCCACTAATCTCTCTACCTACATCTAAATCTTTCCAGGCCCACTTTGAATTCTACCTCTGTTATGAAGCATATCCTGATTATAACTGACTTTCTGGACTTTTCTATTCTATGCCCCACTGTGCACTTTTTGGATATATCAATGTGGGGTGCATCATTATAAGCTGCTCATGAATCACTGGGTTGGCTTTGCTCCTCTAAATAGCTTTCAGGCTCTTTGAGAGCATGGTCTGCGTGGGGGCTATTTATTATTTTGGCTTCACTTTTCTGCTCCATCCTCATTTCTTTGGAGGAAGTGACTCTTTCCAATTTTAGCTATATAGTTCTGTTGGAGATCAATATAACTAGTTAAAATAGTTTACCCCATCCCTCCCATCACAAAAATAATAAATGCTCAAATCTGGATCAATAATAATACTACATTCTGGTAATTGTGGTGATTTGTTCATAGGATGACTAATAAAAGTTCGTATCTAAAATTTTCCAAATGGGAGATGAAAAGAAAGGGAAGATTTCATGTCTGTCCTAAGGATGGGACTTCCCAGCTGATAGCAGATATCTTATGTCCTATGGTGGTTAATTTTATGTGTCAATTTGAGTGGAACACAGCACACAGATATTTGGTCAAACATTATTCTGACTGTTTCTGTGAGGGTGTTTTTAGATTAGATGAACATTTCAACTAATAGACTAAGCACGTCAGACTGCCCTTCAAAACTTGAGTGGGCCCAATCCAGAGTCAAAGTTCTGAAAAGAACAAAAAGGCTGATCTTCCCTTGAGTAAGAGAGAATTATACAAGCCTGATTTCCTTTGAATTTGAATATTGGCTTTAGTTGCTGCCTTTGGACTCAAATTGCAACATCAGCTCTTCCTGGGTCTTGAGTCTATTGGCCTTTGGACTGGAACTCCATCAGCTCTCCTGGTTCTTAGGCCTTCAGACTCAGACTGGAACTAAACCATTCTGTCTCCTTGGTCTGCACTTGCTGCTTCTCCCTGGAGATCTTGGGACTTGCAAGCCTTCATAGTCATGTAACACCATTTCCTAAATAAATAAATAAATAAATAAATAAATAAATAAATAATGAAACTGACATATAAAGGTAAGAGGCAGAGGGGAAGAGAAGCATGACTTTAAGTCACCACACCCTAGGTTTTTATTTAATTTCTACTGTTCCTAGTTCATAGCTATGGAATTGTTTGCTTCAATTCTGTGAACTAACCCAGAGTCTTCCAATAAATTCTTACTGGTGTTTTAACTAGCTTGAGTTGTGCTTCTGTGACTTGTAACCAAAAGAAACTTGACTAAAACAGTCTGTGTTTTATATGTCTATATTCCCCGAAGCACTCAGAACTGTGGAGAGCACATAGGCTGATTGACTAAAATCTTGTTGATTGATTGATTAATATTAGAATTTGACTGCTCCTTCTCCCAGGTTGTTCCTGCTAAACTTCAGGCCTTCTCAATATTATATTCTTAGCCCTATATTGACGAAAATTTATCCAGACTTCTCCTAGGAGATAATCCAACTCTGAGAAAACAGGGCCATTGGCAATAAATAGCCTACGTTCACAAGGAAGAAAACAGATTAGACTAACTAGAAACATTGGGGGTGAAATCACAAAGATCATATTAGCCAAAGGGAATGTAGTGGATGATTATTTTCATCTTGCATCTTGATAGTACATCTAGTAAAGTGCTGGATACGGCATCTTTGTGAAATCTTGATAGCTAAATTAATTTAAATTGGCTGAATATGTAGATCTTAAATATCTGAATGTAGCAAACATGGGATGAATATAATATAGGAAGATGTCAGGTTGAAATGTGCAGACTGGCTAATCAGATAATGGGAGATCAAGTTAACTCTGTTTTATTGGACCATCTTCACTAATAGCATCTGAGGGGGTAAACCACATGCTATGACATCTTCGAGGCATTGGTAAGAACATTAATAAATTAAACAAATAATTTGAAGAGGTATGAGAGATATACTGACAAATAAAATTTAGAATATTAAACAGAAAAAATACTCCTCAGATCACTCAGATCCCAAATGCTTAATTAGAAAGAAAAGGAAAATGACTAAGAGAGATAAAGTTTTCAGATTTTAAAAGGATGCTGGGGATCACTGTTAAATACACTGGAAAGCAAGGGGATGTGATAGCCCAGAAAGGTGACACACTATGTACTTTGAAAAATTTTTAAAAGATGACCCAATAAACAAAATTTACCACTCTCTCCACAAGCTACAAATTAGCTGGGGGAGACCAGACACACACATTCACTCAAATGTACACACTCCTACACACACACATAAAGGAACCATGTAAACTGACTGTGGTGGCAAGGCTCCAATGGTCCATATTCCAAAGAAGGCCAAAATGCACATTTATTCGAGATGTAAAAGGTGGGTTCTTGGATTCAGGAGGATTTGAAATGGGTGGACTGAGGGAGACTTTGGAGACAGGAAGCAAGACAGTCTCCTCAGTTGGGAAAGCAGAGGAGAGCAGCCTGAGAATCTGGTAACAGTCAGACTTGGTTCCATGCAAGACAATCTGGCTGGTAATGCTGGTTACCACAGACAGGCAAATCAGCAAAAACACTTTACAAATACAAAGTTAACACAGTCTTGGCTCCGTTATTCTCCCTTCTAGTGTGAATGATCTGAATTCTAGCTCAAAGTCTTATCTGAAGGGGTTCAATTCTTGGTTCGAAGTTCCTTCCCCTCCTCCTGATTTTATGAATGTGCAAATGTTATAAATGCAAAGGTGAACTGAAAAGCCCTTTGTCTTCAGAGACTGAAATATATTGCCCTAATATTGGTTGCTGATATTGCTCTTGCAGCAGCTGTTTTCCTATTAATATATGTGCAGATTACTTTGTTTAGCAAGGCTTATACCAAGACATCTTACTGGAAGGCTGAGTAGATACCACAGGGAGAATGGAAGAAAGCTCCTTGTCTCTAAAATTTTTATTTTAATGTATGGTCAAATTAATTTCCATTCCCCAAATAACATGAATATGTTTTTAAGAAAAATCTACTTCAGGAGTGGTATGTGGAGGGAATTTATTTCTTTCTTTTATAAAAAATGATCCTAAAACTTCCCCTTGACTAAAAAAGAGCATGGCTTTAGGGGGAAATGTTTCACAAGGTAGTGACATTTGTAAACCATCAGGCAGCCTCATTTAAATCAGGTATTTATTATATCCTTACTAGGCATAGGCTGTGTTCTAAGCATTTACTATGCAATTCAGCTTTGGTTCCAAATATTTCAACCAAGGACTGGAAGATTTCTTTTTCCATGGATGGAACAAAACTGTCATTTTATCTTCTATGCATTCATTCATTTAATAAATAATCATTTCTCTCCAACTATGAGCTAGCACTTTTCTCAGTATCAAGACTATAGCATTGGCTAGTACAAATGGAATTTCCTGATTGTTTTCTGAGAGAGTTCATTATTGGTGTACATAAATGCTACTGATTTTTGTATGGTGATTTTGTATCCTGATACTTTACTGAATTTGTTTATCAGATTCAAAAGTCTTTGGTGGAATTGTTTGATTTCTATGTACGGAATCATATCATCAGTAAACAAGGATCATTTGACTTCCTTCTTTCCTATTTGTGTGCCTTTTATTTCTTTCTCTGGCTTGATTGCTCTGGCTAAAATTTCTAGTCCTGTATTAAGAGTGGTGAGAGTGAATACCCTTGTCATGTTCTTAATCTTAGAGGGAATGCTTTCAGATTTTCCCCATTTAGTATGATGTTAGCTATGGGTTTATCATATATATATATTTTATTGTGTTGAGTTATAATCTTCCTATACCTAATTTATTCAGGGATTTTGTCATAAAGGATGTTAAATTTTATCAAAGGCTTTTTCTGCATCTATTGTGATGATCATGTGATTTTTATCCTTGATTCTATTTATGTGCAATATTATGTTTATTGATTTGCACATGTTGAACCATACTTGCATCCCTGGAATGAAACCAAAAGATCATGGTGAATGATCTTTTTAATGTACTGTTGAATTCTATTTTCAAGTATTTTATTGAGAATTTTTGCATCTATGTTCATCAGGGATATTGGTCTGCAGTTCCCATGTTTTTGTTGTGTCATTATATTTTGGCAACAGGGGAATGCTGGCTTTGTAGAATGCATTCAGAAGGATTCCTTCCCTTTCCATTTTATGGAATAAATTGAGGAACATTGATGCTAGTTCTTCTTTACAATTCTGGTAAATTTTGGCAGTGAACTCATCTTGTCCTGGGTTCTTCATTACGATTTCAATCTCATTATTTTTATTTATCAATTTAGTGTTTTATATCCTCTTGGTTCAATCTTGGTAGGTCATATGTGCCCCCAAATTTGTTCATTTCTTCTAGATTTTCCAATTTATTGGCATATAGCTTTCAATATATTCCCTAATAATTCTTTGAGTTATAGTAGTATCTATTGTAATGTCTCCTTTTCATCTCTAGTTTACTTATGTGAGTTATCTATCTCTTTCTTTTGGTTACTTTTGTTAAAGGCTGATCGAATTTTTTATCTTTTCAATGAATTAATTCAATTTCATTGATGTTTATATTATCCTCTTAGTCTCTATTTCATTTATTTCTACTGATTGTTAGTATTTCTATCTACTGATTTAGTATTTGGTTTGTTCTTGTTTTTTAAGGCTATGAAATGCATCATTAAATTATTTATCTGAGACACCCCTACAATGAAAATTATAAAACATGGAAATAAAAAAATTGAAGAAGACACTAGAAGGTAAAAAAAAACCTTATTTTCATGATTGGGAGAATCAATATTGTTAAAATGGCCATATTGCCCAAAGCAATCTACAGATTCAATGCAATCTCCATCAGAATACCAATGACATTCTTCACAGAACTAGAAAACACAATCCTCAAATTCATATGGAAGCACAAAAGACCCCAAATAGCCAAAGCAATCCTGAGAAAAAAAAGACCAATGCTAGAAGCTTCACAACACCTGATTTCAAAACATACTACAGAGCTATCATAACAAAAACAGCATGGAATCAGCATAAAAATAGACATGTAGACCAATGGAACAGAACTGAAGAGCCAGAAACAAATTCAGACATCTTCACCCAACTGATTTTTTGCAAAGCTGCTAAAAATGTACATTGGAGAAATGACATCTTCAAGAAATGGTGTTGGGAAAACGGGGTATTTACATGTAGAAGATTGAAACTAGGCCCCTATATCTCACCTGTACAAAAGTCAACTCAAGATGAATCAAAGACCTTAATGAAAGACCTGAAACTTCAAAACTACTAAAAGAGATCATAGTGTAACACTACAAGATATTGACACAAGCAATGATTTCCTGGATAGGACTCCTATATCCCAGGAAACAATAGCAAGAATTGACAAATGGGATTAAATCAAAATAAAAGGCTTTCCACAGCAGAGGAAACAATAGAGTGAACAGTAAACTACAGTATGGGAGGACATCTTTACCAGCTATTCATCTGACAGGAGTTTAATATCCAGAATACATGAATTAAAAAAAAACTTAATAATAGAACATGTAATCCAATAAAAAGTGGGCAAATTATTTGAATAGCCACCTCTCAAAAATATATGAAAAATTATCAGTATCGTTAACCATTAGGGAAATGAAAATCAAAACTACATTGAGCCAGGTACAGTGGTACATGCTTGCAATCCCAGAGACTTGAAAGGCTTGATAGAAAGATCATAAGTTTGAAGTCAGGCTGAGCAACTTAGCAAGACCCTGTCTCAAAATAAAAATAAAGTAAAATAAAATAAAAAGGGCTGGAGATGTAGCTCAGTGGTAGAGCACTCCTGGGTTCAATCTCATTAACACACACACACACACACACACACACACACACACACACACAAACATTGAGATTTCATTTCATCCCATTTAGAATAGCTATCAAAAACTAAAAATAACAAATACTGATGAGGATGTGAAGAGAAAAGAATCCTTATACACTGTGGGAAGGTAAGTTAATACAGCTGCTATGGAAAACAGTATAGAGATTCCTTGTAAAACTAAAAATAGAACTACCATATAATCTAACTATACCATTCCTAGGGATATATCCAAAGGAAATGAACTCAACATACAAAATAGACACCTGTACAACAATGTTTATTGTGGCATTATCCACAATAGCCCAAGATATGCAATCAGCCTAGGTGTCTGTCAAGAGATAAAGAAAATATGGTATATATACACAGTGGAGTATTATTCAGCCACAGAGAAGAATGCAATCCTGTCATTTCCAGAAAAATTGATGAAACTGGAGGACATCATGCTGAGTGAAGTAAGTCAGACAGAAAGTCAGATATTGCATGTTTTCTCTTATATGTGGAAACTAAAAAAAAAAATCACCTGGAAGTAGAAGAGGGAAGAGGGACTATTAGGAACTGGAAAGAGGATTGGGGAAGGGGGAGATAGAGGGTAGAAGAGCAGGTGGTGGACATGATTAATGATGATATATGCACATATGGAATTGTCACAGTGAAACCCATTAATTTGTACGATTAATATATGTTAATAAAATAAATTTGACAAGAATCCTTTTTAAAAAAGAATATATCAGTGAACCAAAAAAGACAAGGTAATAAACAATCTAGAATATATTTTGTGAAGCAAAAGAACTGAAGATAATGGGGTAAGGACATGGAGAGGATGTTATTTTGAATGAACTGGCCAGGGATGTCCTCTATGAGAATTTGAAATTTGAGTAGAAGCATCCAGAACAAAGTGAGCAGGCATGTCTTGTAGATTATTTGGGGAGATGGGCCGGGCGTGGTGGCGCACGCTTGTAATCCCAGTACTTTGGGAGGCGGAGACCGGAGGATCCGGGTTCACGGCCAGCCTCAGCTCTCTCTCTCTCTCTCTCTCTCTACCTAGTGAGGCCCTCCGCAACTTCGTGAGACCCCGTTTCAAAATAAAGTATAAAAAAATAGGGCCGGGGGTGTAGTGCGGAGGTAGAACGCCCCTGGGTTCAATCCCCAGTACCACAAATAAATGAATGAATAAATAAATAAATAAATAAATAAATAAGATTATTTGGGGAGATGGAATTGTAGGCAGAGCTAAGAGTTAGTTCAAATGGCCTCTGCAGACCTGGTGTGGCTGTCAAACTGTGACTAAGGAGAAAATAACGGAGGTGAATGAGATCAAGTGAGAAACCAAGTAAAAGAGTCAATTTCATTCTGGGTAACATTAAAACCTTAGAGTGTTTGGGGCAGGAAAGTGATATTATCTAACTTATTTTTAAAAAGGTAGTTTGTGTTTGAGGGCAGAGTTTAGGATTGGAACGGGGAAACTGTTTAGGAGGCTATGGTAATACTCCAATAGAAAGAGTATGGTGGCCTGCATCCCTGGACTGTGGCAAAGGAAGGAAGATAAGAATAGAGTAGAAGTGGTGAAAGAGGTAATTTTCTGGAAATATTTGGACATAGAATTGATGGAATTTTTTGGTCAATTGTATTTAGGGAATAAGGGGGGGGATACAAATTGAGGATGAATCCAAGATTGGGAGCCTGAGTAAATGAAAAGTGGAGTTGGAGTTTAATGATCCAAGGAAGAAAGGGGGTATGTTCAAAATGGGGCTGTGTTTCATGTGTAAAGTTTGAGATGCTGATTATACGTATAGGCGAAAAGATAAATGCATGGGTAGATGAATGGATACAGGAATCTGGAGTTCAGTGGAGAAGCCAGGGCTGAGAAGTAAATACCAGAGTTCTCAGGGTGTTGTATATATTTAAAACACCCGACAAGATAAGTTCACCTAGGGAGTGAGTGCAGAATAAAGAAAGGAAGAATTCTAAGAAAGGAGTTCCAAGGCATTCATTCCATTACTCACGGTTGGGCATATAAAATATAATAGAGTGAGGGAGACTGAGAAATAGCAGTCAACAAGGTGGGAGGAAAACAAAGAGGACTAAGAAGCAGGTGAATAGTAACCATGGCTCTGGTAACAGAGAGGGAGAGAAGAGACTTCCCAATGTTAACCCCCAACCTCCGACTCAGTTGCTTGCTCTGGGTTCTCTCTGCCTAAAGGACATGAGCCACGAGTTACTTGCTGCAGGCTTATCCTCAGCCATACTCCTGCTCTTACGGAATGCAGCAGCTCTTACTGTTATCTCAGGTTGACACCTTCTAGTTTCTAATTATTTCCAACTAAAGGAGACGATCAGGCAACCATTTTAAAAGAGATGATTACACATCCTCCTTAATTGAGGCTTTCTTCCCACATCATCATCATTATTATATAGGCATTGTTGGCATCTTCATTATCTAATCACTTTTTGTAGAGTCTGCAGGTACCACTGAACTAATATCTTTACATACACACTCTGTTTTAATCTGGGCAACAATCTGAGAGTTAGAGATTGTGTTTCTATTTTAGTACATGAGAAAACCAAGACAGGTGGGTAAAGTGCTTGCTTATAAATGCCAGAGCCAGGACCCCAGGGTGTCTAAATCCAGAGTCCATGCTCTTAACCACTCCTCTGCTCAGATTTAGTGACTTTCATGTTCAGTTTACTCTTAATACAAGAAATTTTATTTTATTTAAAAACAAAAATAAATATTTCATCCACCTCTCATAACAATAGTCTGTCTAATGCCCAAATATTTAGACTCAGTCTTTAGATGTTAGCATACTTCATAGTATAGCACCTCTATTCTACCCTTGGTCCCCCAAGAATTTCTCTCATTGTCTCTTGAGGGATGGGGGTGTAGCTTTGGGTTTTGTTAGAAGGTGAGGATAAGAGATAAACATATTTATGATTTTCATTACACACATGATATACATTTCTTCATTGTTTAAAACATTCTTCTCAAGTCAGGCTTTCAATTACCTATGTCTATAGACTTGGTTTAAAGCTGAATTATATTGATTTTGCAAACATATGAAAGGAAGAAGTTGATCTCTGTCCATTACATTTACTAGTTTTGAACCTTTAAAAATGTTTGGGTCCATTAATTCTATCCCTGTTAAATCAGAATATTTATAGCATATTTGTGCACATTGTGCTCTATTTGGACAATATTTTTCTCCTATATCATATTTATAGTGAAAATACTCTTACTAGAGTTTTATCTCATAGATTTAAGATTTAGTTCACCAGTTTTGATGGCAGACAATGAAAAGAGGATATTTGTCCCTAAACCTATGCAACTGGGCTAAACTCCATTTACCTCTTTTCAAGATATCCATTTCACTTCGCAGCTTAATGAAAACCAGAACACTATTTTAGTAGACATGGAAATTGTACCCCACTAGTACTTAGCTAATGCATGTCTTTTGATCTAATTGTAGGATTTTTATCTCATCATAAAACTTTCATTAATATTCCAATGACTTTTTCAGAGACTGTCCCTCAAAAACCAACAGAAACATGCTAATAACTTAATGGGGGTTTGAGCTTCACTGAGTTTTTCATTATTTCTAACAGCTCAAACAAACTTAAATTCAGAACTGCCATCTTAGAATTTCCTTTCAACATATTAAACACTTTTAGGAGCTAAGTTTTCATTTTAAATTTCACAAGGACATGACAGCACATTTCCAGTGTCCAATGTGCCTGCTCTAACATCACATGCTAATACCTATGGACAAACATAAAAGATACAAACCAGAAGCAGCTCTAGGAACTAAGACAGGAAAAGCCTGTGAGTTAATTGCAGAAATCCAGGGCAAAGGCAAGTTCTACTAACTAACCTATGGACAGTTCTTTGGCTTCACCCCTCATCCCTTCTTTTTCTCCTTTATCCGTTATTTTTACCTTTTCCCATGAAAATGATAAATGACCTGACTTTCTGGTTGTATTCACCTCCTTCTAATTTCTTAGCCACCAACTTCCTCAACTTTCAGATTTCAACCAAAAAAACTCCCTTTCTCTGCAGTGCTTGCCCTGATGCCTGGTGTAGGAGCAGACCCTGTTAGGAGATTTACTTAGAACTTTGTAATTCTGTCATAACATTTTTGACACTTGAGCATCAGGGTTTCTTTGAATCCCATCAACTTCATATTTCGGACAATGATGGCAGGAACTCAATATTTTATCCCACAGATTGTCCATCAAACATTACTTACTTCATCACTATGCATTGAATAAGTGAAATGCATCATTAAAAAAGATGGATAAATAAAACATTCATGGGGTGGTACAGTGTAGTCTATAAGTTCAGACTTCCTTGGACTAAGTGCTGGATTCAAATCTCAGCTTGAGCTCTTAACATACGTAATTTACTGACCTTGGTAGATTACTTACTCTATTTGAATTTCAGATGCTTCTCTGCAAAAAATGGAGATAAAAATAGATGTTTACTCAGATAATTATTGTGAATATGTAATGAAATATTTTATACAGCACTGTGTTTAGAATATCAAAGTATTCAACATATATTTGTTACTGTTATTAAATGATATTATCATTAAATAATAAGAAAATATGCTTACAGATCAGGGTATGAATTACTTTTGAAACAGTGGTTATGAATTTCAGTAATAAATTGAAATAACACTAATGGAAATGTTTAAAAAGCAAAAATAATAACTGTATAATAATGTGCCAAATCTACAACCATAGGTAATTAACAAAGATTAGGATATTACCTGACATTGGCCAACCCACCAAATTCTCTACAAGGTATCAAGGAGAATGAGTATTATTCCATTGTGCTTAACTTTGATAGTTGAATAAATACAGGTGAATGGCATGTGCTGTAAACTAAAAATATAATTATTGGTAGAATTAAAAATAAAGTGTCCTCCAAATAAATATAGATACCTAAAAAAACAAGCTGTAGTCGGGCATGGTGGCACACGCTTGTAATCCCAGTACTTGGGAGGCTAAAACTGGAGGATCCCGGTTCGCGGCCAGCCTCAGCTACTTAGTGAGGCCCTCTGCAACTTAGTGAGACCCTGTTTCAAAATAAAGAATAAAAAAAATAGGGCTGGGGATGTAACTCGGAGGTAGAAGCCCCTGGGTTTAATCCCCAGTACCGCAAAAATAAATAAATAAATAAAAACAAGCAGTAGTCTCTCTAGTGAAACATAGAAAATTAAGGAATAGCAGAGTAGGAAAAAATGAACAAATGAAAAGAAATTATAGAACATAGCAAATGTGAGGCTAAATAGTAAAGAAAACATATGTAAATGCATTATGTATCTTATGTATCTTACCTCTCAGAATATTTTTAAAAGTTAATGTAATCCTCCTAGAACAAATAACTTTATAAGTATTAAAATGAAAGATACATTAATGGTAATTAGAGATTATTTTCCAGTTTTCTACAATATTACTTCTTTAATTAAAGAGAACATGGATGAAGTTAATATATGTGAAGAGCTCAGAACAGTGCTGGCCCAAGGTGAGCTCCACTTACGGGCTGTTCATACGATGAGACTTTGTAGGGCCCTGCCAGTACCATCTAAATAATACATCAAAGTCAAGACATCAGTGATAGTTTCACAATCATTCAGCCTTAGGCTGTAGGGTTTAGTTGGTCAGATTTGTGGGAGGCCCCCAGGTAAAATTCCATGTAGTGATTTCAGTTACTTGTGGTGCGGCTCATCCATCACCATCCTGTCCCTTATAGGTAGCCTAATGAGTGGCATATAGGAGGGACTTACTTTCATTATTTTCACTAAAATAGCAATAATGGTATTGAAATTGCTCTTCAAAGTGGTTTCATTTATATATATATATATATATATATATATATATATATATATATCTGTTTTATATATTTATATTTACCCATTTTATATATATATATATATATATATTTATATATATATATATATGGAGAGAGTGTATATATATATATATATATATGGAGAGAGAGAGAGAGAGAGAGAAACCATTACAAACAGGTTTACATTTGGAAAGGAGACATGTGGCTCCTTACCCAGTGCTCTGCTCCAGCCACAATGGAGAGGTTCACATCCCACAGGGTAACTTGCTTTGCCCTGCCCTTAGAGGTTGGGCTATATCTGAAGAGGTTACCTGGGTCTGAAGGAGAGAGCCACACAGTGTATTGGGGTAACCCCCTTGGCCTCTTTTCCAACACCTGTAATGAGTTTATAAAAAATTTTTAGTTAAACAAATAATGTCCAAATACATTCCTCTTGTAAAAATGAAAACATTGGAAATAAAATCAAAATCCTCCTTGATGCCCACCCTTGTAGTCCTATATCATGTGCCATCCATCTATGGAGCAAACCACTGTCACTGGTTTGATGTCTTTCTTCCAGGAAAATGTTCCTCTGAATTTACATATACACCTGCATGGTACTAGTTTCTCTAGTTTTGTTTGTTTTTGCACAAATAATATTATTCTGCAGATACTTTTGAATTTTATTGGTGCAATGTCATTATACGTTGTAGTGAGATTCAAAGTGATACATTCATATATGCACACAACATCTCTTTGAGAGTTTCCCTCGTACCCCACCCCAGTATCCCCCTCTTCCCTCCCTGGACATGCTGGTGAGATTGGTAGTGATCCCTTCATATATGAACATAATGTTAGTTGGTCTGTTTCCTTCCTCAAGCCTTCTTTTTCCCCTCCTTTCTTCCCTCCCCCAAACTCCTTCCATTATTCTGCTGGTCTTTCTCCTCATTTTTATGAAATTCCTTTTCTTTTCTATTTCCTCTCTAGTTTCCACATATGCAAGAAAACATGTGTTTCTTAACTTTCTGATAGCCTAATCATGGAACCAACTAAGGTGTCTGTTAACTGAAGAATGGATAAAGAAACTGTAGCTATGTTTTGAAATCTTTGTTTTTACCAAAGAATGTATCTTACAGATTTTATGTGATAATATAAGTAGATGTACTGCATTCATTTTTAATGTTGCAGGGTCAATCAAAGTGAGGGTATGCAGAGTTTATTCATTCTCCATCAATGGGAATTAAGGTTGTTTCTCATTTCCCCCAAAATATGATAGTGGAATATCAATGATGGTGGAATATTGACCATTCATTCATACGGTGCTATGAATATTCTAGGGAACATGCTAGTAGGTCTTTTTCTATGTTGTCATCATATATGGAAGTTAGCTTGTGAGAACTTTGGAGTTGTCTGTCACTTTATTGTTTTATAGATTTCCAGGAATGGCACTTTTAAAATGTCAAAAATCAAAATAACCTGGGCACCGGCCAATCAAAAAGGCACCAAGGACCAGGGCAGGTGCCAGACAGAAGCATTCAGAAACTGTATTGTTCCTTCCGCCCAAATACCCACACTTGGATTTGAGTTTTCAGTGTTGGCATCCAAGAAACATTATTCTTCTCTTACAAACACTCTTGTGATCCTATTTGGCTATTCACACTACCAATGGTTTTCCTCCATGACAAATGAGCCAAAGACTGTGTATGTGTGTGTGCATGTGTGTGTGAAGGTATATTATGGCTGATATAAAAATAAATACTAATTATTATTTTAATAAAAACATAACTCAATTTAAATATCTAAATAATGCAAATGATAAGCATTTAATTAAGCATATAATGCTAAAGGAAGATTTTTAAGAGAACAATACACATCTACATTGGTTGGTATCTTTCTCAGTAAATACTAACTACTTTTCATCTGTTTGAATGTTTTATATAGATTTTGACTAAGATTTTTTTCTAAATCATTCAAACTTTTAGTTTAGACCTTTTCCAGAATTTTGTATACCCCTGATGCTTCAAATCAGTTCTCCTCAAAAGCTTTTCTAACTTTTAAAGTATGTAACTGCATTTTTAAGGAACCACTCGTATGACTACTCAGCCTTCATAATCACTAAAAAAAAGTCAAAAGTTTCAGTAGCCTTCTACTTAAGGGGGTGTTTCTTTCATCTGATTTTCCATGTCATGGCATCAGAAAAGAAGGAAAAGAAGTACATGGGGCACGTCCTTACTGAGATTTCCAAACCTCCTTGTGATTACTTCAAAAGGATCTGCAAGAAGTACTTTTCTGTTTAATTATTAAACAAGATTGAAGCATATCTTATTCACAGTTTTTTTTTCTTCTTAGAATAATAGGAAACGGGACTAGCATGGCATGTCGTAGTCTGTAAAGCACATTCCCATCTACCCAATGGAAGCTCCTAGAACGCTGCAACAATACATCACAGAAGACTATTTCCTCTGGCAATACACTAGCAATGACACCTACCCCTACAGACTACTGCTCTTTGACTAAAAACTTCCATGCTATTAGAAAAATTTTAAATGACCTAAATGAGGATTTCCAGAGCAAATCAAAACTGGTTATCTAATGACAACCAAGAGAGGGGAAGCACAGGTCAGCTCTATTTTCTATGCCCCTTCCTCCAATCCCTCAGAAATACAGTTGTTTTGTACCTTCTGGATTCAAAAGCAAATCAAAGCCATATTTCATTCAAACTGTTCATGAAAGAGGGATCTTGGGAGGCAATTTTCAACCCTATGATTTTAGAATCTATTAAACCTCTTGTTCTTATAATTATCTTCACATTTTCTCCATTACTTTACATAGACGACAGAATAAAGAAGCTGCAATTTTGATTACAGGATTGTTTTAATCTCATTACTTCCTCATCCACTTTTTCTCTTTAATTTCTAATTTGAAACATATTAAAATAATAAAAAATATTTCAATTATTCTAACACTAATTATTCGACAGGTCTACGATCCTAATCTCTCAAACATCTTACTTATGTCATTGAAGCACATACAATTTTAAGCATTAGGAAAAATAATTTTAATTTATTCTGTAACTGAAGAGCATTATATTTCATTTGATAACATACCAGTTGATTCAAACTGAATTTGAAGGGGAGAAATAGCATACTGTCAAAACCCCCAAATCAAAGGTTCCTATTCTTTACTATACAGAAGAGCCTGACATCTTTCATTTAAAATGTACTCATTGTACAAACAACGAAATAGGTATATTCACAAGTCACACATAATTCTGATCAAGGCACGATGTCAGGCTCTTAGACACAAAGGTGAAGAAGATCTGACTTTAAGAAGCCCACTGTATTATGAAAGACAATATAGCTAATACTATGAGGTGTAGGAACATTTCAGATAATAATGATTCCTTCCCACCGATGAAACCATGAGGAGAGTGTCATGGGGTGGTAATTTATTAAAATAAGCAGTATTTCAAAGCATATATTGAATTATATTCTAATGAACTCATAATACCATTGTTAAAAAACACTTTGAGGATTGCTCGTGCTGCATAGATATGTATACACAATTCCCTTCTATTTTAGTAGTTTACAAGGCCTACTTACAGAGGCTCACACAAGAGGCAAGATACAGGCCAGCAAGGTTCCATTTTTCTCTTCTGCCTTCCCTGTAACACCTGCCCCCACTTCAGCCAGAAAAGCTTTGCTTTTGGCTGTAATTTATTTATGTGTTGCAAAAAGAAATCATTGCTTGCATTTATCTGTTTTGCAAATTCAAACTATTTAATAGATAGATGTCAGTGTGTATATGTATGCATATGTATATGCATACATTTTTAATTAAGCTCCCCTCTAGTAATAGACATACAGAGGGACATACATACAAACAAATAGAAGCCCAGACCTTGAAAACAAGAATAAAAGATCTCCGGCTAACACTTTTTTTTATTATCAATCTACCTTCAATCAGAAAATTTGCATGTAATGAAAACAATGAGGTCAAGTATAAGTGGAGTGCACATTATTCTCCACACTTAGCAAGAGAGTGACTTGCTAAGACTGCAGCATTTCACACTTGAAATTATTCTGTGAAATGACAGACTTGGATTTATCTACTCTTTATTTTTTCATAAATTCTTCAGCACAGTACATTATTTTAAAAAACAAATACAAAGATCTATACTACCCTTTAAAACACTTTTTGAAATTTTGAAATATACCTGTACTCAATCATTTTCATTTGCCATGAAAATCATCTTCTTATTTTGAGGAGGGAGAGTATACTAGTTCTTTGGAGTCATCAAATATCAATTCTCTCTAGAGTAGTGGGGCAAGGGTAGAAGAGAAGGGCAAGTTCCCTTTCTTCATTGCCCGCAAGATCCTCACATTAAACACAGAGGTGACCTATGGGTTGAGTATCATAAAAATTTAAACACTTGTTTGTTCAGATTGACAAAACAGTTTTCTCTTCACTTCTGTCAGACTGGATCTCTCAAACTGAGTCACGTTTTTGCTACATGTACAGAAATACATGTATTCATGCATGCACATGCCTGCACCTCTCAGGCTCCTGGTTCATCTTGAGAAATGAGAGAGAAAACTAAAAAGTAGAAACAAATGAGGAAATTTCTGCCTGCAGAGAAAATTAGGAAATTTTTTTAAAATTGTTTTATTGGAACATTATAGTTACACCTAATAGTGGGATTCACGATGATATATTCATACATGTACATAACATAATTTGATTGATTTCATTCCCTAGTACCTCCCCTTTCCCTCCCCCAACCCCTTCCTTTGGTCTACTGACCCCTTCTATTTTAATGAGAGCCCCCTTTTTTCTCTAGCTTCCACATATGAAACAGAAAATATATGACCCTTGGCTTTCTGAGTCTAGCTTATTTCTCTTAACATGATGCTCTCCAGTCCCATCTATTTTCCTGCAAATGATACAGTTTTGTTCATTTTACGGATGAATAAAACTCCATTCTGTGTATATTTCCTTTATCCATTCATCTGATGATGGACACCTTGACTGGTTCCATAACTTGGCTTTTGTCAATTGTGCTACTATAAACATGGGTATGCATCTATCCCTAGAGTATGTTTACTTTAATTCCTTTGGAAAAATACTGAGGAATCGTGTACCTGAGTCATATGGTGGTTTCATTTTTAGTCTTTTAAGTAACCTTCATGCTGGTTTCCATGGTGGTTGTACTAATTTACAATCCTACCAACAGTGTATAAGTGTTTCTTTTCCCCCACACCTTTGCCAGCACTTATTATTATTTGTATTCTTAATGACTGCCATTATAACTGGAATGAGATGAAATCTCAGTGTAGAGTTGATTTGCATTGCCCTGATTGCTAGAGATGTTGAACATTTTTTCATATATTTGTTAGCCATCTGCATTTCTTCTTTTGAAAACTGTGTAACTCATTTGCACATTTATTGATTTTTTTCTGGTGCTAAGCTTTTCGAGTTCTTCATATATTCTGCGTATCAATTCTCTGTCAAAAGAGTAGTTGGCAAGATTTTCTCCCATTCTGAAGGATTTCTCTTCTCTCTATTAATTGTTTCCTTTGCTGTGCAAAAGCTTTTTAATTTGATGCCATCCTCTTGATTAATTCTTGTTATTATTTCCTGAGCTTTTTTTTTTTTTTTTTTTTTGCGGTACCGGGGATTGAACCCAGGGGCGTTCTACCTCTGCGCTACACCCCCGGCCCTATTTTTTTATATTTTATTTTGAAACCGGGTCTCACGAAGTTGCAGAGGGCCTCACTAAGTAGAGAGAGAGAGACAGGGAGAGAGAGAGAGAGAGAGAGAGAGAGAGAGAAAGAGAGAGAGGCTGACCAAGAACCCGGATCCTCTGGTCTCCGCCTCCCAAAGGATTACAAGCGTGCGCCACCACGCCCAGCTTTTCCTGAGCTTTAAGAGTCCCATTGAGAAAGTCATTGCCTGTGCCTATATGTTGGAGTGCTGACCATATATTGTCTTCTAGCAGTTGCAAAGTTTCTGGTCTAATTCCTAGGTCTTTAATCCATTTTGAGTTCTCTTTTGTGTAGGGTGAGAGATAGGGATCTAGTTTCATTCTTGTACATATGGACAATGAGTTTTCCCAACACTACTTGTAAAAAAGGCTGATTTTTCTTCAATGTATGTTTTTTGCC
Organism: Glis glis; assembly: GCA_004027185.1. Classification (NCBI taxonomy): domain Eukaryota; kingdom Metazoa; phylum Chordata; class Mammalia; order Rodentia; family Gliridae; genus Glis; species Glis glis. The sequence goes on from PVJS01007382.1 coordinate 43,880, forward strand.
ATCTTTGTCAAAGATCAGATAACTGTATTGGTGTGGGTTTGTCGATATGACTTCTATTCTATTCCATTGGTCTGTGTGTCTGTTTCTATGCCAGTACCATGCTATTTTTGTTACTATAGTTCTGTAGTATAATTTGAAATTGGGTATTGTGATGCCTCTAGTATTGTTCTTTTTGCTCAGAATTGCTTTGGCTACTCTGGGTCTTTTATCCTTTATATGAATCTTAGCACTGTTCTAGTTTGGAAAACAGGAAGTTTAAGAGCAGTTGCAGAAACTTTTAGAGAGAACTGCCTTTATTTTGTAAAATACTCTTGTTGGTTGGTCTTTTGTCTTTGGATATTTGTTGGGGTATGTCCTGTTGGTTTTGGAAGCAAGGAAAAGAAGCAGATAAGCCCCTCTGCCCATGAAATCAAAAGACTTTTGGAGGACAGACAAGTGAACCTGAGGAAGGATGTGAAATTAGAAAGGAAGGGTGTAAAATTAGAAAGGAATGGTATCTTCTTAGTAGAGTTGGTAATGACTAAGGCCTTTAAGAAGAAAGTCATTGAATTTTCTTTTATAAATGGAGGTAAAAGAAGAGAAAAGGGAAAAGAAGAATGTAGAAAGCCATGTCCCAATCCCTGACAAAGATGCAGTCTCTAATATTTTGGTAACCTCTAAATTCAAAACCTCAACACACCATCTACCACTATTTTCAAGATCCATCTCCCTCTTTCCCTGGCTACAAAACAACACTTGAGTTGTATCTCCTACTAATTCTATATGTTACAGCTCAGGCCATTGGCTGGTGACTCCCAACATAGCCAAAATGGGGGCCAGTTTGAACTGACTCTTGCTTCCTAGTAAATGAGTAAAGCAAAAAAAAAAAAAAAAAGAATTTTGGCAAAGTGACTGGCAGAAGGTCAGGCCAGCCAGGCCTCTATTGTCTCTTTCCTGGATTTGACTTTGGAATACGGGCAAGGAAAGTACAGACATCTTCTCACTACTCAGCTAGGAGGATCTCACTATCAACTTAGAGGAGAGGAATCCAAGAGCACGCTCTGTCTGTGTGTGTGTGTGTGTGTGTGTGTGTATACACTCTCTCTATATATATATGCCTTTCACTGAAATGAAGAACACCACAAATATGTTTTTTTGTTCTCTGAGTTCTGTCTTTATTGGTGCATTGGAGACACACCTATTGACCCAAATAATAGATGATTATAGTCTAAAGGGGAATGTGTACAAAGAAGAGAATGGGTAAGAACCATTTATCATTAACCATTGGTCAGAGTTTAACAAACTCATTCTGCTCATATCAGTAATTGAGAATTTTGATGATTCAGTTGTTGGGATAAAAACTTCCTTCATTTGCTATGAAAAGTTGGTCACTGGTCACATGTTGTCATTTTATCTGACCACCCTTTTTTTCCCTAGACTGGAGACATGTGGAATTTCAGCACACTGAGCTTGTTCCTATGTGAGGGCTCTTACACCTCACTCTTTCTGGGAATACTCAAATCTTTACATAGCTGGCTCCCTCTCAGTATTCTAGTCTCTGCACTGCCACCTTCCCTAAAGATTTTTTCTGGATCCTCTATCTAAAAATAGCACCCAAAAACACCCCCAAAAAATATTTTCTCCCTAGCTCTTGTCATTATGAGAAATCTATTCTACCTTTCCCCCTACTTATGTCTATGTATCTAATCTAACAATTGTTTCTCTCGGTCTTTATGAAATATCCTCACTAGAATCTCTTTCATGAAAGCAATGATATTTTTATTGGCTCTCTGCTCTATGCCCAGAATGTAGAATAGTACAATCAGCACACAGTGGGTGGTCATGAACAAATACTAGTATTTAAAGAGATTTTAGAGGGAATATTTATCTACTGTTCTTTGTTTTCAGTACATGGGTTAACAGCAATGGTTCTTATCTATTCCTGAAAATTGTGCTAGTAAAATCTCTAAGATATTTTTTATTTACTATCAAATAAAATTCTGTCTAGAATGTAGTAAGTTTACATGTAATTTTTAAACATTGCGACTATTCAAGCTTTTTCACTAAATTAGGTTGGCCCTTTCCCAAATTAATATAAACTATTAAATTTTTAGCAATGTAATGATGTATGATTCACCAAATAGCTCAAAGTCCCTTTTTTCTTTGTTAAATAAAATCTAAAGGAAATGACTAATTAGTCAATTTGAATGATTTCCAAATAACACCACCAGTCTGTGTTTGTCTATACTACCAAGGTGAATTATTCATTAGCATTTATGAGAAGTGCCTGAAGAACACTAGCAGTGGGAGTAAAACAACCTGAAATGGTTTTTAAATGACCTTCCAAGCAACTTGGATTAGCACTGGCATTATTCTCCCCGTACAAATCAAGTTAAAATTTTCCATGTGTCAGGTCTCAGAAAAAGGCAGGGAAGGAACATTTGCCTCACAAGGAAATGACCTTCTGCATCTCCCAGCAATTAGATTCGGCTTCTTTCCCTATGTAGTGTCTGTGTGCAAGTGTGCATGTGTGTCTGTGCGTGTGTGCGTGTGCCTGTGTGGGTGCATGAGAGACAGAGACAGCGACAGCAAGAGACAGAGAGCAGAGAGAAGAAGAAGAAAGAAAAAGAGAGGAGAGTCAGAGAAAGAGACGGGGAGGGGTAAAGGAAGAAAATAGGGATGAGACAGAAAGAAATAGGAAGGGAGAAAAGGAGACAAGTACTGCATGAAGGAAATAAAAGAAAAATAGGAAACAAACATAGGGAATAACGCTTGTACAGCAGGAAGAAGAGAGGGAGGGAGGGAGGAAGGGAGGAGGGAGACACTCCTGATAGAAGTGACAGATTCAGAGGCAGGCTTTCCCTTGAGCTGGCACACCAGGTCACCAGGCTCCCAGGAGTTCTCCCAGGTGTGCAGGGTCACCTGACTTAATACTGATTAAAAGTGTAAATTGCAACACAAAAGAAAAAAAAGTAATTGCCACGTTGTTTCTCTCCTGTGAGGTCACACTCCCTGGTTGTAGCTGAGCCTGCTGCTAGGCACACCCCTCTTGTTTAATAAAATTGTATTAACTTTATCCCTGCCCTTGATTTGTGGCTTTCTCACGTTGTGAGGAATAAATAATAAATGATTGTAAAGTACTTGTACATATGAAATGCCACATAAATGCTTAATAATAATCAGCTTAGGCCAGGAAGCCAGGGGGGTTGAATAGAAATCATTGCACATGGCCATTCTTGTTTCCGTGGCTAAAATCATCCTGTATGCTGTCTCCCCTTTCAAATCATCCTGCAGATTTAATTTTCACTCATTCAAGAATCCACTTCCCTGCAAACTAAACAAGCTTTGTTCCTCCATCCCTGCAGTAATGTCTTTCATAATGGTAGAGCATAGCTACAAAAACCCACCTCTGCCTTTCAGTTCTGTTCTGCTTGTACACACATCCTTCCTTCCTTTTTAGTCCTTCCAAATCTCCATGTGCCCAATTTTAAGCCATCACTTTTTACCACCTTGGAATGCTCATTTTATTCTGCTTAGCTGTGGGAAAATATCTCTGTTTCCTGGTCTTGGATTTCATTCGGTTTATGTTTTGGGAAACCCAGGTAGCTAAGTTGGTGCTTCCTTGATGGTCTTCATGTGTGCTTTCATTTAACCCTTCATTCATTCAACACTGATGGATGGAGTGTTGTGCTAGGCATTAGGGATACAGTGGAAATTGAGACTCAAAGAGTTCGTATTCTGTAAAGAAGACAAATAGGATAATTCTAGCACCATTTAGAAAATTCTACAACCAAAGTAGAGTGAGCTAAGGGAAGTCAGCATGTAAGAGGCAGGGAGCAAGAGATTCTGCTAGGGTCTGGGCTGATTTCTTTTTCCCTTAAAATATCTTTAAAAACCTTTCTATGTTCTATTTAACTTAGCTGAAACTCTCCCGATTTGACCTGCAGTGTAGACAGAAGGGAGTGGTTGAGACCCAGGGAGATAGCCCAGGACAGCCTCTCCCTCCTATCTAGAGGGAGAAGAGGCACCCTCTGCCACCTGTGTCTGCTCCACTTCTGCTGGGGGTTGCTCAGTCTCTAAGCTTGGCAATGATAGAAACTTGGCTGATACAACTGTTCATTTTTGACCAAGAGTGTGTGATTGTTTTTTTAAAAAGATGTTGCCTAAACTTCTATTACTACATTTAGTGGCAAAAGTAGCACATGCTTATGGCCAAAAAAAAAATAGTTGAAAGTAAAGATGAGCAAAAGCAAATTAACTGCAATTGCACCACTCATTGGGAACCATTTTTATCCTTTAATGTATATCCTCTCAGCTTTTTTCCATGTTTATATTATATATAGATGTGCCTTAAGACACATATCCACTCACCCCATAGTATTACATTTCTTATCAATGTCGGATTATACTATACTCTGTATACATATATATAGGTTTATTACTTTTCTTTAGAAAAATATATCAAAATATAATTTCTTACAAAAATTGTTTTATCATGATTTCAATGACTCATGTTCTATTATACATATGAATTATTTCAAATTTTTAGATATATGAACATTGCTGAAATAAACCTCCTAAAATTGGAATGACTGGGTAGCAATATTGCCTGCATTAAGGTTTCTATTACTTTGCCACACTGCCCTCCAGCAAGGTTAGACTGCCTTGTCCTCTGATCTCCAGCCTTTCAGACCCCTGCCCATACCCTCCGCTTTCCCTCACAGCCCCTATACATCCCTCGACCAACTGGAGTACTCTCAAGGAAGATATGCTTGAAGCTCAACAATTTAATTTTTCCTCTACTTTCCCTCTCATTCCCTCGTGGCATGAGAATTAGTGGGCCTTGGGTTTTCAAACAGGTGGAGAAGGCTGTAGGGTGTATAATTGCTTTTGGTGAAACCATCAACGTCCACATTTAGTTTTTCCTGCTCCACTTCCTCCAATTCAATTAGGCTGTTCTTACCAGGGGGAGAGTTTTCAAAGCATCAGATGAAGTGTTACCTCATGATTAATAATTCATGACAAGAAATGAAGATCGGGAAAGGTAATAATGCCCTCCAAGCTGTTTTCCTCCACCACTCCCTTGTTCTCAGTCGCATAAAATGCTGTGTCTCAATCGTTAAAGCAAACATACAAAGTTTCACTGCCCCATAAACCAAAGATCCAAAACAGGAATTCATAAGCTTTTTGAAGTCCTAAGCCCCTTTAAGAATCTTGCAAAAGCTACAGACTCTCCCTCTCTTGAGGGAAACAAATGACCATGGTAGCATGTATAGTTATTGTGCTTCTAATTCTCAAGGGTCAGGCACCCCCGAAAGGTCACACACAAGGAGATCCTATGTCAAAGCCTCTGGCCAAATGAAAAAAAATACCCAAAAGGAATCAGAAGTAAGATGGACAGAATTTTAATATGCCCTGCCTCTACTTTCTCTACCTAGATTTGTAATGAAACAAAGATAATTCTTCAAGTGTGATTTAGTTATTCAGGTATTTTGCAAGGGGACCTGTGAGGTGGATAAGTATTAGGAGAATATATTTTGGAAAAATGCATGTATTAGAGAACAAATCAAATAAGGGTGAGTGTGGGGGCAGGGATGATGTTGAAGTCTATTTGCAAGGTGACAGTCGAGACTGCATTTTTTACTTGCCAAAAGCTATCAGCCATAAAATGTCCAAGGCACTGGGTCACACCCACCACTTCATGCTCTGCTACTTGGCATTCCTCTATGTTCTTCCTCAATTGTCATATCTCCACAGGCCATAACAAGGGACAACAGTCAGCAGAAATTCAATTTCGACCTCCATCTGCTGGCAATAAGAACATAAGGGGGGAATTAATGTACACTCACACACTTGTCATTATAATAGCCCAAATTTGTTTTTATAGTGTAACTTTCTTCCAAGGAAATCAAAAAAAACAATTTATGTTCAAATTCCGAAATAGCAACTCACCTGACAGACAGCAAAATAATCATCTCTGTCTTTTGAAGGCACAGAGATGCTAAAGATTTTTCCAGGGCCACAAAGCACTTCCGATGGTAAAGTATGGATATCAGAAAAGCTCCCTGGAAACCACTTTGACATTTCTTAAAAGTCTGATATCTAATATCCAAGCCAGAAAGCAGGTTATATTAACTGATAATCAGATTATATAAACATAAGGCAAAATATTTGTACTTTGCTAACATAGTATCTTGTCATTCACTTTTCTCCCTTTAATTAATTCTCTTTTCCCAAATCCAAGACTCCTAATTTTCCACCTACTAGATCTGTGATCTTGCCTCCACTTCTTTTTCTGTGAAATGGAAACACGGTAGAATCCAATTCATAGATTTGTTATGAGAATTAAAGAAAAAATTCTTAGAAGATCCCCAAATTTCCATAAAAAATTCAAAATTTGGATGTCATTATTTTATATTCTTTAATAATGATTGAACAATGAACATATTGAGCTAATAACTGATAAGCAGATAAAAGGGCCACTCAAAATAATAATAGCAAATTCCTTCATCCTATGTCATCTTAGAAGAGCTGCTACTTCCCAAGACACAGAAAGTTGGTTCAAAAATTTAAGGATAGCCGGGCATGGTGGTGCACGCCTGTAATCCCAGTACTTGGGAGGCTGAGACAGGAGGATTGCAGGTTCACCGCCAGCCTTAGCTACTTAGTGAGGCCCTCCACAACTTAGTGAGACCCTGTTTCAAAATAAAGAATAAAAAATAGGGCTGGGGGTGTAGCTCAGAGGTAGAATGCCCCGGGGTTCAATCCCCAGTACTGCAAAAAAAAAAAAAATTAAGGTTATAGTCAATGTATAGGATAAACTCTTATGAACAATTATCTATTTCCAACAAGGTAAAGGAAATGATCCATGAACCAGCCAAAGAGATCAGTTTGCCAAGCATGCAATGAATTTGAGGAGCCTTGCAGAACTGTTCAAGAGAATCCCCAAACACATGCTATTTGTACAAGATGCAACTAACAAAGCTTATTTGAGGTTGATCTTGACCAACATGATGAAACACAAGCCACTGAACATACCAGGGAAGGCTATTCAACAATAACCATTTACTATGCATGTTGGTGTATGCTCCCAGGCCTTTAACCACCTAGAGTAAGTGCTTATAAATATTTATTATTAATATTTTCAGCATTACTATCATTTTAAAAATACAGAAAAAAGGATGTTACACAATTGCACTGTTTTCATTTTTTAAATAATCACATTTTGGCACCAGCAAGCAAGGGCAAAGGGTTAGGGTTAGTTAGTAGTAACACTTTGTTCCTATTCATTGGTGGTCCTCTATTGATCTATTTTTCATTAGTTTACTAATATGTTACTTTCAGGAAACAGAAGTAGTGAAATGAGTCTGCACAGGTTTTCTGGTCATTCTCCACAGAATCAAAGAGCTTTAGACCCCAAATTGAAAAATGAAATCTATCTATACACTTTTTTTTCCTTCCTGCTGTCATACATCCTTTTCAGAAAGAGATGTCAGTCTTAAAGTTGACTTTGATTCATAAAAATATTATACATAGGGCTCAAAATAATTATACAAATAAGTACATACCTTCATACATACAATAATAACAGCAATTTATTTCTGATCACTTGCATTATGCTCTCTGGAGAAGATAAAATGACAGATTTCTTATGAGCAATTCCATAAAAGCAATTATGAGCAAATTATACATGGGAAATTTTTGAAATACCTATCTTTGCTTATGCTCATCCTTAATCAAGACACAGAGAACTTTACAAATGGAAGACATGTATGCCTTATGCAATTTAAATAACATAACTCATGCTGTCATGTCCAGTGGACTTGCTTCACCAGGTACCTCAGGTGGATCTTAATTCTCTAGGCCATGGTGCTCGGTTTGATGCAATCTGCCTAAAAGGTGAAATTCAAAAGTTCTGTTATTAGTAGGTTAATACACCTAATGTCAACAGGTGTTATCAAGTGTAAAGAGGCAAGTATCATAAAAGAGTCAACAGCTTCTTCCGATAGGATGCTTCAAAATTGAAAAAGCTGAAATCTTCCATCAGATCATCACTTGGCAAGTTTATCTGAACTTTTTCATGCTGCCTGGCAGAGGCTGAAGGTTGGGGAATAGGGAGAGGATGCATATGTTGTAATCACTGAAATCTTGTACTTCCTATGAACAGAACTTTGGAGGAATCAGATGGCATAAAAATTAAGGAGTAGCCAATTTCAGGCATGAGGACTGAAAACTTTCTAAGTAGATTAGTAACTAGTTGAATAACACTAAGGAATGTTACACATGGATCAAACCAACCAGGAAGAAGTGTTCTAGTTAATGTCTACAGGCATTCTTAGCCCTGAACTGTTTAAAATTTTTATTAATAACTTGATTAAAAATAGTAAGTAGAATCATTAAATTTCAAGATAGCACAAACTAGAAAGATAGACAATACTTTTGAGGACAAGGAGTTCAATATGGAGAAAAGATGGACTGAAAGTTTGGTCTAGGAAAAGTAGAAAGAATTGAAGTATTATATTTCCAGCTGAAAGGAAAGGCACAAACTAATATAAATTTGGAGAGTTGAATAAAAGGATTATTTTCAAAGGTGTAGATAGGGTTTAAGGAAACCACAAAGGATTGCTAAATATCCCAAAGAATAATAAGACTTGAAGGAGTAAGGGGAGGGACTGATGATGAGGGAAATACATAAGGATGGATAGAGAGAGCCACTTAACTACAAGGAGCTGGTAGAGAAGAAAGAAGGGTAATAAACCCTCTGATCTCACTTTTATATCTACCTCCATTCTACCATCAGTGCTACCCATCTACCAAACTCCACTGAAAATCAGAGGGTTAGTAACTCAGTGATGTTAGGATTCATGGAGTGGAATCTAGAAATGCCCTGTTTATAGACAGAGTTAATTATTTGAATGCATCCTGAAGCTTGAGATTCATTAAGGTCCAGGGCAAACTGAATCTTGTTCTACTTCACATGTCAGAAAACCTTTTCTGTAAAGGGCCACATGATAAGCATTTTCAGCTTTGTGGGCCATATGGTCTCTGTTGTAACTACTTAACTCTGCCTTATAGTAGCAGCTTTCAAGAGTAGCCTTGGCCAGCCTTGGCCTCAAGCAGGCTGGCTTTGGCCCACAGACCATAGTTTTCTGATTCCTGCTCTTCTCTGCCAAGGGCCAAAGCAGCCATGAAGTATTGTGCTCCTTACTGCCCTTGATTTTAAAAATACAGAATTTCTCAATACTCTGTCATGATTGAAGGTTTAAACATGTATTTCTTATAAATCTTCAAAGCTTTTAAAACATGCTGATGATTACATTTATTATCAGAATTTATTATCAATGAAATTTACAAGCCCTGACAAATCTTTTTAGAATCTCAGCCACACTAGAAATGAAATGTGACAGAAGTCTCCAAAATTGGAAGCTCACATCCCAGGAAGATGATCTATTGAGATATAATAGGGAATATTATAATTTGTATTTATATTTACTTTTCATCACATTTGTTTTAAATTTCTATTTCTAAATACTTTATGATATACTTAAAGTATTAGTATTATAGGAAAGGAAAATATTTGCAAATTAAATAAATGATTCAATTTATTGGAATATAGTATTGGCAAACATCTACCCTTCCACGAGAAAACAATAATAATACTGGTAAATAAATGTCTGCATTATCTTTTTAAGTGCTCTGGATATTAACCAAGGGATTCCAACAAGCCGAGAAGAGTTAAATGTGCAATGTGTGCATGTATGATGTTCATACCCTGACATATATCAAAATGTATAATTACAATGCACCAATAAATGAACATAAAAAGTTAAAAAAAAAGAAAGAAAAATGGTGGAATCTCAGTAAGAACATTTAGCTTTGTGGCATTTCAGCTTGTCCTATTCCCATCTCCTTCCTCCCATATCTAGCATTGAAAACAAGGAGGTTTAGAACCATGGCCACTAAGAAATACAGCAGTCTGACAAGCACTGTGGGGAGTAGAATGAGTTTGGAGCTTTCTCCAAAGCCCCATTCCCAGAGAACAGCATTACCCAATCAGATTTGGAGTCTCCTTGAAAAACTCCATTGTCAAGGTTTATCTTTATTTGAACTGACTTGGAGCTCATTGGGTTAGTAAAGTTGTATGTATAGAGTATTTGCTTTCCCACTACCACCAATAAAAGAATCAGAGGCAAGTGCTGTATACATCATAGCTGCTTTGGATAGAAAGACCAGTTGGAATAATGAGGAGACCAAAAAATTTGAAGGAAAATAAGAAGAATAAGAGCTCAATGAGGAGTTTGAAGAGCTCTAACATATTCCTGGGAATCTAGAGGGCCACCTGTATGTGCAGGGTTATGCACATGACAAGAAAAGACGTGAAATCTCTACTCTCTTATCCATGGATGACTTGAGACTCTGTGCAAGCAAGGAGAAAGGGCTAAAGTACAGTTGTAAATTACCAGAGTATTGAAAGAGCACCCCAGCATACACACTGGGCCTTCAGTAAAGGGTGAAAGACGTACTGGTCCAAAGCATTTCTGAAAATCTCTGTCTAATCACTTTCTGACTACTAAAACAACTGAGCAATGACAAGAGTTCAGTGGCTGCACACAGCAAAGAATACAGACATTACAGAATTTATCCAGGATGGTCACGAAACAGTAAACAAATGTACAGTAAATGTAACAAGAAGAAAACCCTGGGAGAAGATCAGAGATCTAATTCCCAGAGTTGGCATGCTATATTATTTAAAATGGCCAGGTTTCAACAAAAAAATTACAGGATGCATGAAGAAATAGAAAAGTGTGTCCACTACACAGAAAAGAAAATAGTCAATAGAAACTATTCCTGAAGGAACCCAGGTATTAGACTTACAAAACAAAGAATTTAAATCATACATAATTTACAGAACAAAATAAAATTAAACCAAAGGAAAATATAACATTTCATTTTTCCTAATTAACCAATAGGTAAAAGAAGAAATCACAATGAAAATTACAAAATATTTTAGATGAATGTGAATAAAACCACAAATGCCAAATCTGATAGGATATACCTAATGCAGTGGTCAGAAGGAAATTATAGTTATAACTGCCTACATTAAAAAAGAAGAAAGATCTCAAATCAAACACAAATTTCCACCTTTAAAAAAACTAGACAAAGAAGAACAAACTCAACAAAAAATGAGGAGAGAAAGGAAACAATGGAGAATAAAACTTAAGTAAATAAAAAATATAATTGAAAAATAATATAGAAAATTAACAAAAATGCTAATCTTTTAAAAAATCAAAATTATTGACAAATCTGTAGTTAGTCTGACTAGAAAAAAGATTCAAATTACTAAAATTAGTTATGAAAGAAAGAACATCACTACTGACATTATAATAGAAATAAATATTATTATAAGGGAATATTAGGAACAGTTATATGCCAACAGATTGGATATTGTAGATGAAATGGAAAATTTTTTAGAAAGACACAATTTATTAAATATGACTTAGGAAGAAATAGAAAATCTGAATAGACATAAAACAAGGATCAAATTAGTAATTTTTAAACATCTTACAATGTTCACTGATAAATCTTGCCATCATTTTGAAGAGAATTTAACAGCAATTCTCTATGAACTCTTCTAAAAAAAACCTGAAGAGTACTGAATTGTCTCTTTGAAATTAGTATTACTCTTATCCCCAAACCAGAAGAAGACATTGTAACTGTAAACCAATTTCCCTTAAGTACACAGATGAAAAAAGTTTCAATGAAATACCAGTAATATATAACTACTAGCAATATATAGTAACATGTAAAAAGGGTTAATCAGTATTCCAGGAATGAAATGTTGTTTTAACACCCCCAAAGTCAGTTAATATAATGTACCATGTCAATATAGAATAAACCATATGATCATCTAAATAGACACCACTTGATCATCTAAATATAAAAAATTGACAAGAATTCAATAATTTTTCATGATAAAAAATTAAACAAACTAAAAATTTAAAAAATATCTCTCAGTATGGTTGGGAACATTTGAAAAATTCATAATTGACATCATACTTTATGGTGAAAGACTGAAAGCTTTTCCTTCTAAAATCAGAACTAAGAAAAGGATGTCTGTTTTCCCCATTTCTCCCTAAGATTGTATTGGAGATTCTAACGAGGGATATTAACAATAAAAAGAAATAAAAGGGTCCGGGCGAGGTGGCGCACACTTGTAATCCAGTACTTGGGAGGCAGAGACAAGGAGGATCCGGGTTTGCGGCCAGCCTCAGCTACTTAGGCCCTCCGCAACTTCGTGAGAACCGGTTTCAAAATAAAGTATAAAAAATAGGAGCCGGGCCGGGCGTGGTGGCCCACGCTTGTAATCCCAGTACTTTGGGAGGCGGAGACCGGAGGATCTGGGTTCGCGGCCAGCCTCAGCTCTCTCTTTCTCTCTCTCCCTCTCTCTCTCTCTCCCTCTCTCTCTCTCTCTCT
>PVJS01007383.1:0-38542 GCA_004027185.1 Glis glis
GAGAGAGAGAGAGAGAGAGAGAGAGAGAAGGACAGGGAGAGAGAGAGAGAGAGAGAGAGAGCTGAGACTGGCCGCGAACCCAGATCCTCTGGTCTCCGCCTCCCAAAGTACTGGGATTACAAGTGTGCGCCACCACGCCCAGCACATGTTTTTCTGACAAGGCTGTTTTGATGTTATTTTCACATTATGACCATTTATATACAGTCATGAAATTAAAAAGTCAAAGCATTAAACTTTCAGTTTGTAAAGCAGGATGTCCTCACACATTTCTAAATCTCACTGTCCCCCAGGTCACACATGGGGGTGTGGGAGTGAGACTGAGGTGTGGGCTGGCAGTCAGCAATGGAGGAAGGATGTCTATGGGGCATTTTACTAGGTAATGAAAGTCTGAAAGTATAATGTCTTGCAGATTCAAGGCCAGTGACAGCAACTTAGCAAGATGCTCAGCAATCTAGTAGGACCTTGTTTTAAAATAATAAAAAGATAGAACAGGGTTACAGGTATAGCATGGAGGTAGAATGCCCCTGGGATCAATCTCTAGTACTACAAAAAAAAGTACACACAGCCAAATAAGGAAATATTTCTGGTGTGAATTCTGCTTTATTCACCAATCACCAGGACTATCCCATTTTTCTTCTGCCAGGATTTTGAGGCAGAACTTGACAGAACAAGGCTCATAAACAGTCATGTTGCAGATCCTGCCAAAGGATGTGAGCAGATGGTCAACAGCATGTGGGTAGAGAATGTCATGGTCATGGTATTTCTCAGGGATCTTCTTCAGGCTCGCCACTCTTCCCAGTCTATGTACTCTGGGCAATAACTTTACTGCTTATAGCTATAGTAACAACTTATCTTAATGACCATCGAATACACATTTCCAACCTTTATGGTTTCCCTGAATTTCAGACTGGAAATAAGTCAGTCCAGGCATGTCTCAAAGGTACTTCAAAATTAACCTGTTTATAATCCTTTTGTCTCTTGTCTCACTTCATCAGATTATCCTGCATAGAAGGGCTGTACTTTCTCTTACAGTACTTTATCAGTTATTGGCACCACCTCATACCTGATCTCCTGGATCAAATTTTTTTCTTTCCCATCACTCTTCACATCAGCACACTCCCCCACATCCAATTAATGAAGTATTCTTTTTTTAACCTTTCAAATTGATCATAAGAGTTGAAGCCTCAACCATCATTACTTACAATACTGAAGTATATTTGCCACTGATTATAAAAGTTGCAGTAACCCTAGGAATTCCAGGTGCTCAATACAGCTTTTATGTCACACATAAAGCTTCTTCTTATAATTTACTGTATTTCAACAGAAACATGTATACATAGACCCAACTCAGTAAAAACTCCAAGCAAGAGTTGATCTCTTTAATATGCCTTAGAAAAGCCTTTGATTATGGGATTTGATTTGGGATTTGTTTGCACTGACCTTGGATTTGATGCCTTGAAAGGGAATATGTAGATGATGTGTCTGAATCATTCCTTTTATCTAAGGGAATGCGTGGTACATCTAGCCTTGAAAGCAGAAGGCAGATGAGTTGCTAGGCTATTGAGAGGTGTGTTTGCATGGAGGAATAATTTCAAGGGAGGAAACCGTGTGTTTATAACCTCATCAATATTAACTGAACTTGAAAGAAGGACTTGTGACATTGCCATTGATAGTGGATCAAACTGTGCCCTCCATGGTGTCTGAATTTCACTAAGCATGGTAACTTAATGGTATTTGCCCTCCCTTACATTTCCTTGCTCATGTTCTTCGTTGTGCATTGTGTTCATCATTTCTTACCTACACTATTGCCGTATCCTGACAGGTTTCCCTGTCTCCAAAGATATGCCCATAGTTAATGTGAATGCAAATGGATTTTCATGTTTTGAAGGTCTTTTTTGCCATTTAGGCCAACAAGGCCATATTTTGCAATAATTTATCATGTTGAAGTTTCTGCTAACACTTAGCATGAATATAAATGTGGTATATTACATAGGGTTGCTATGAAGATTAAAAGAGTACACCAGTACTACTAATATTTTAGGAAGAGTTCCCATTTAGGAATATTGAAATGATCTAGTCATCCTCTATGAATTTTATTTTAAACATTTTTAGTGTGGCCTCCCTTTCCCCTACCTCCAAAGTAGACAGGTAAAAATAATTATGGGGATATATGCATATTGTAGGGATTTTCCACACCAGACATAGTAATAGCTGACAGGATGCTACAGTGGTTTTTTCTCCTGGACATCAGACTAGCTGAAAATATCGGGGAAATATATTCCGTCATCTGGACACTTCTTTATATTAAAGAATTAACTCTGTATTTATATGTTAGGTTTAAGTGAAAACTATGCTGGGTTTGTAGGATATTCCATATCATATTTTTCCAATAAACCAAGGAATCATTATTTTTTCCTTTTATAAAGTCTAGAAACCACTTAAAATCCAGTAGTTGGGAATTGGTTAAATTATAACATACCCATATGAAGAAATTCTACATGCCTATTAACAATCTTCAGTCAGAGGAAACTAAATTACACAGAAAAATATTCATGTTGATAAAAAGGCGACAATGATTATTGGCCCAGCCTGGCTCTGGCCTCAAGATGTGATTTGGTACCCAGCATTTCAAGCAATGTCTCACAGACGATTACTCATTCTGAGTGTGAAGGTGTTCCTTACGTGCAGTTTTAATTAAACATAGTTTTATTGGGGGGCTACATCAGTAAAACCTGATAATTGCCTCAGCCACCCCCAGAGAATAAAATCTACCGCAGGATACAGAAGAAGCTTAAGTGTCATGTTAGAGAAATACAGGACCTAATGGGAACCTATGGAAGGGACCCAGCCTGGACTTTGGGATTTTAAGACGTCTTAGGAAATCCAACATATATACAGGAAGGTTGAGGAAGAATTGGCCAAGGGCAAAGAATTTAGAAAGAAGAGAAAGCGATTTTATTGAGTTAATTAAATTCCTGCATATTGAGCTGGGTGTGGTGGTGCATGCCTGTAATTCCAGTACTTGAGAGGCTGAGTCAGGAGGATAACAGATTTGAGGCCAGCCTCAGCAATGTTGTAAGACCCTCAGCAACTCAGCAAGACTCTGTTTAAAAAAAAATCCCATGTATTAACTTTCTCATCTCAGCCTTAGTCTCAGTTAGGCTTCTATTTATCTATATAACTTGGAAACTTGGAAGTCTCTCAAGGTCTTTTCCCAGCCTTTCAGTATCACTTTGTAATACATTAAAAGACCAAGGATTGAGCCAAAAACTTCCATTAAATAAGGTTTACTTTTTCAATATTGTTTGTGTCAAATTCTAATGTCCTGAAATATTTTATAGCCATTAATGTTATTGATTTTTATAAAAATTTCTTATCTTTATTGGCCATTTATCATTCATATTCCCATGCTTTCTACCCTGACCACAAAACATAAAGGAAATCCCAGTATCCACAGTGTGATTATTTTTGCCATTTAAAAATCCTATGACCCTTCCAATTGCAGACAAAGTTCTCCAAGGCACATACATTATATTAATGAATACTAGCCCCAAACAGGAAAAGTGATGAGAAAGCGTTAGACTCATGTAGGCAAATGCAGGCCTTGTTCTGAGGTCAAAAAGGAAAGGGCAGAGATCCTGGGGAGAGCCTTAGACTGTGTTTAAGAAAGAGGCGATGGAGGGGCGGTGGAGCTGGGGTTAACACCATCATCTTGTCAAGTGATGGGAGTCTGCACTGGGTTGTACCTGAGGCTGACGAGGATGAGAGCTCAAAGATAGTAAGGAGAGACAGAATCACCAGCAGAAGGGGCAGCGAGGAGAGTTGGAGATGACTCCTGGGTTTCTAGCACCTTTAAGGAGGAGAGGGACACGTGGTAAAGAGGTGAGCTGAGAATGAAGAGCCAGCCAGTGCTGTACACGCTGAGCGTGGAACGTCCCAGGGAGATTTTTGATAATGGACTGTGGATATTCAGTGCTTGGGAGATTGTTTTTGGTTAGGACAATGGCTTTCCTTGCAATAGTAGTAAAGAGACTGGGAAGCACCTTGTCCCAAGCCTTGCAGTTTTGAAGCGTTAGAAACATTCAGCACATTAATAATTTCTGACTACTAATTCAATCAATTAAGAAAAAGCCAATTTAATTGACTTCTAAAGGGGAAGGAAATTAGCCAATGAAAAAACACTTTCTTTGTAACTAATTTTTACAGAAAAATCTCATATTTTTATGACTATTTATTATAGTCTGTAAAAACAAAGGCAATCAGACTGAAATAAACATTGACAATTCCCTTCTCAGAATTACTCATTAATAGAGGAAGAATTTGTTTCATTGTATGAAACTTGTTAAATATGTATGAAAACAAATTGTTTTAAAATATTTCTTTTAATCTTGTTTTCATTTCTAATGACCACACCATATTGTGACCAATGAGTGCCACCTCTATGAAGTCGTTTTGGAAGTTAATGATTTACTATATTTTGCTTTTTTTCCCTTTACTTTTACATGACAGAGTTTTATTTAATTAGCACTGGCCTGGGTTATCTTACTAGACAACTCCAGCAATAGAGCAGTCTATATTGCACATGAAGACACAAAAGAACAGTGTGCATTATTTTTATTTTTAATGATATCACTGATTCCATGGGATTAGAAAAATAATAATAACTAATATGTTACTACTTATTGGACCTGTACAACATGTCAGGAACCATCAAACTAACAGGTCAAGCCATCTCCAGAAACTCCTGTGGTAAATATTATTATTAAACTTGTTTTTCAGATGAGAAAGTTGAGTCTCTGAGAAGTTATCTAACTTGTCCCACAACTAATCCACAACTAATGTCACCTTAATCACAGATCTATCAAACTCTGTAGTGTTTTCAATTGCTACATATTTGACTTTTACTTTGAACTCATCTTTTGTGTTAATTCTGGCTTTAAATTGTACTAGAAGCTTGAGTAACCACTTCAGCACTGTTATGTAGAGGCAAGTCCGATATTCTTGGGGAAATCCTTTTCCCAGGGGCGCTCTAGACTCTCCTCCCTCCCTGATGCACCCTATCTGACTCTCAAAGGCAGGGAGTCCAGAAAAGCTACACAGGAGTTTCACTAGGTCAAGCCACTTAGCACTGAAGTATATGCCCCCAACCAGCTTTTTGTTTGGGTTTGTTTCTGGGATTTGCCAGTCAGCTCCTGGCCACTTTTCCCTTATACTCCTGGGAGCACTTGCAACGTGAGAGTATTGTTGATGTACCAAGGGCTTACCTTTCATCCAAGGTTCAACACACCCTCAGCAGGCGTTCTCTGCTGGGTTGATATCAAAGTGTCTTAATCCCCCAGACCAGTAAATATTCAGTTTTGTGTGAAAACACATCAGATAGCACCTTCAAGCACATTTTCTAGGAGAAGTTTCTTTGAGGAACAGAGTCAGAATGGATGCTATAAATTATACAGGTGTCCAGACTATGAGTGATAAATAAAAAATAACGTGTGTGTATGTGGCAAATGCATTGTACAAATATATTATCCTCAAAATTCAAAGGCAAGAAATCTTGCCACTTTTTAATATAAGGTGGGAACAGTTTTCTTCTTTATGGAGGTCATGTGTAAAGCATTAATAAGCTAAGGTACACAAAGCTAAATGATAAATCTTGATTAACAAACTGCCCACGAAGCTCATATTTGTCTCGGTGTGTTTAAAGATGCTTGAAGGCTGTAAATCTCTGACCCTCATTCTGACTATTGATTGGTAAGAACACCACCCTCGTTTTTAACTAATAAAAACAATGGTTTCTCTTTGCTTTGGGGCAGGTATCATATTGAGTGGTTAATTTTTCACTTTTGTGGATTCACTCCTTACCAGATTCCTACTTGGAGGTTCTACAACAACTATTTTAAGAAAAGAGGTAAAATCACATCACACTCAGAGGTCTCGGTTTTGACCTCTTCACCTTTAGTTCCCTTTAACTCTAGGATTAAAATCAACCACACCAGCAATACAGGAAATGTCATTTAAAAATATTATGGTATTTTCCATTTTCTTGTTATTTAATGCATTTTTTTTCCTGAGAGGAAGTCTGGGATTAAATTTGTGGGAAAAGAATAGAGAATTGTACTAAAATTTATTCATATTGGCTGAAATATTTTTTGTGTGTGGTACTGGGGGTTGAACCCAGGGGCATTCTACCTTTGAGCTGCCCTATTTTATTTTCTGTTTTGAAACAGGGTCTCACTAGGTTGCTGAGAGTCTTGCTACATTGCTGAGACTGTTCTCAAACCTATGATCTTCCTGTCTCAGTCTCCCAAGTACTGGGATTACAGGCGTGTGCCACCACACTGGGCTTGAAATAAATTTTAAAAGACATCCAAATTTAAATTTTTCATAAAGAATCTCATGGGATTAATTTCCTTGAGTATGTGTTATCATAGGATAGATGAAAGGTGCTTATAGGCTGTTAAATTGTTTTTAATTGTGGAATATAGGAAAGCAAGACTTTTCTCTTGAAAATGTCTCAGCATTTTCAAAGTTTATAAAAAATCTCAGTTTGACTTTCTTTACCCGATTCTTGTAATTCTTTAAAGATCTTCACAATCATACATGTCTGAGGCTTTGCCAACAAATCACTAAGACCATCGTTAAAGTCTGAAAGCCACAGAGCTCTTCACACTCATCCTGACCATTTTCCCAGACTCTCCATGCTGTACCACATCTTTTCATCTTTTTCGTCCAGTTGTCGCTTCCTCACATGCGGGATTCCTGTCGCGAACACTTGTTCTGCTACTCACCACTGCCAAAAACCCCACCCCAAATTTCTTTCCTATCACTACCCACTTCCTTCAGGTCTCAGCCAGTCCATCACTTCTTCCAAGAAGCTGCCATGACTGGTTCTCCCCACCCATCCCCTGTCCTGCATGTATCTCCACCAGTCTAACTCTGCTACAATTTTTCTGAACAAGCCGTCACTTTTCACACTTGTGATTATATCTCCTTCCTTCCTTCCTTCCTTCCTTCCTTCCTTCCTTCCTTCCCCTTCCCCTTCCCCTTCCCCTTCTTTCCTTCTTTCCTTCCTTCCTTCCTTCCTTCCTTCCTTCCTTCCTTCCTTTTCTTCCTCTCTCTCTCTCTCTCTCTCTCTCTCTCCTCCCCTTCCTTCTTTTTTTGTGGTACTGGGGACTGAAACCAGGGGCATTCTTCCCCCAAGCTACACCCCCAGCTCTATTTTTTAAAATTTTGTTTGGAAACAGGATCTTGCTAGTCTGCTGAAAATATCACTACGATGCTAAGGCTAGTCTCAAACCTGAAATCCTCCTGTCTTGGCCTCCCAAGTACTGGGATTTCAAGCATGTGCCTCCACACACAGCAGCATATTTTTTAATTGTAACCAACAGTGTGAATATTTAGCTTAGTGTCTTCCTTCTTTTATTTAATTTAATATCTGTCCTCCTTCACAAACTGTAAGTTTCATGAGGGGAGAGACCTTATCTGTTCTTGTAAATAGACATATTTGTCAAAACATAGGATAAAAGGAACTATCTCTTTGAACCTCCAATGTGTTAGCTCCTTAACAAAACCTAACCACACTTAAGAACACTACCAAGATATTTTATTAGGAACACTCAAAAAGTAAATTTTAATTCTAGAGAGACCATGAAATATTTGTAAACAATGAGACAAAGTCTTTAATAGAAAAAGGAATTCACAAACATTATGCTTTTGTATGCCCAAAGCTTTTATGCCATTGAATGGACAGAGAAGCTTCTACTAGACCCTTATGATATGAAAAGTAAAAGGGTCAAACTCATGAGTGGTCAATTTTATCCTTTTAACTTTTCATGACTATGTTGGGAAACATGGACATTTTAAGGAGAAATTTGGGGGAAAATCAGATATCTCTCCAGCTAAATTAAATTCCATAAAAATTATTTTGCTCATTCTTGAAAATAAATTGTTTTTATAATAGGAAACATTTCTGCCATAGTATTCTATAGCCAAGATCTATTTATAGAATTTTGATATTAGAAAACTATTTGGGCCGGGCGCGTGGTGGCGCACGCCTGTAATCCCAGTACTTGGGAGGCTGAGACAGGGGGATCTCAGGTTCAAGGACAGCCACAGCAAGTAGTGAGAATCTCATCAACCTAGCGAGGCCCTGTTTCCAAATAAGAAATAATATTGATCTGGGGGTGTAGCTCGAAGGTAGAATGTCTCTGGGTTCAATCCCCAGTACCACACACACAGAAAAAGAAAACTACTTGGAAACCTTTTAGCAATCATAACAGAGTTAAGAATTAATTAATTAATTAATTAATGATACTGGGGATTGAATCCAGTGGAATTCTACCTCTGAGCTATACCTCCAGCCCTATTTTTTATTCTTTATTTTGAAACAGGGTCTCACTAAGTTGCAGAGGGTCTCACTAAGTAGCTGAGGCTGGCCGTGAACCTGTGATACTCCTGTTTCACCCTCCCAAGTACTGGGATTACAAGCGTGTGCCACCACGTTTGACTAAGAGTTTATTTTATGATTAAATATGTCAAAATAAATAACTAAATTTTTTATCAGAGTCCACTTAACAACTACCAATCTTTTCCAGCCATTGCTAATGCCTATAATCAAGGAGTAACTGAAATTTATTTTCTTTTCATTTAATCAGTATGCTTTTGGAACAGACAGGTTGTGTTCTCTGCCATTTACAAACTCTAGGATTTAATTTAGAATTCAATAATTGAATGAGATAGTACAATAACCTTTTATATAAATTCATCATTTCTTATCTCTCCCAAAGAACAAAATGTCCTGTATGCCATAATCACTATTGTTTACTTTTCTGGAGGGTTTTTGTTTAAATTTCTATAACTCACCTTGCATTGTAAATCTGCCCTCAAAATATGGTGTGAACAGTTTAAAGAACTCATAGCTGCTATTGTGATATCTGTGTGGCAATTAATATTATTCCTTGTTAGAAGCCTGAGTGTCTAGAATATCCCTTTCCAGGGGGTTCTAGTATATCACTCATATCTCCTGCTTTTTGAAAAATTGGAACTTTGGGTTGGGATTTCAGAATTAATTTAGGTCAAAGGTTTTTTGTTTCTTTCCTTTTCTTTTCCTTCCTTCCCTTCCTTCTCTCCTCTCTTTATCTTTTTCTTTCAAATTTTGTTGGGGGGGCTAGAAAAGGAAAATATACTCCCTAGGCTGACTTTCAAGAACTATTTCAAAAAGCTAGGAAAAAGGAGTTTGAAGGTTTTCACCATAAATAAATGAAAAATGTTTGAGGAGATAGTTGTGTTTAGACTGATTTAGATATTACCCAATGTATACATGTTTGGAAATATCACATGATACCTCCAAAATACATTTATGTAACATTTTTGTTTTTATGTTATCAGTTAAAAATAAATTTAAGTTAAAAAAGAATGGCAGTATTCTTTGTCCTATTTTTATGGACTACATTGGTAAAAATAGATCTAGTCCTTCAAAAATGAAATCAGTGAGCCTCTAATTTACTGTTTAATCAAGTTTATCTGCAGAAGAAGAAACACAAACTGCAGTGGACCTGGAAGTATAGTTAAAGCAGTTGTACCTTGCCTGGCTAAATGGGAACCGCATCCATCAAAGGTCCAAGGGCAAACTCAGGTGGGCAGCAGAGAACTAGCATTGTTCCTTACTAGTCAGGATCGTGCAGCCGCTGCCCTGGTGTTCCACGGCAGGTGTGGGAACCTGTCATATCTATGTGCTGTTGGAGGAGCCCACCCACTGCTGCCTCCTGGGGTTCCTGTCACAACTCAGCCTCTCTTCACCTCTGCTTCTCTCTCTCTCTCCTTCTAGACTCCTGGGTCTGGTTGTCTCTCTAGGCTGCATGTGTGCGTTTTGTAGTCACAGTTCCTGAGGCAATTATGTGACTGAATTTGTTGTTTGGTTGGATACTGTCTAATACAAAACAACAATATTGGGCAAAGTTGGGGCAATAACCTACCTCACAGCCCACTAGAAGTGTTATTGGTTTTAAAGTGGGACAACTCTTTATTGTGCAAATCTGTCCCACACATTGTCAGAGATTCACATCCCTGGTCTTGGCACTAGATACTGGTGACCTGCCCGTTTTAGGCGCCGTGGTAACTATAAACACCATCCTCTCTCCAGGTCCAATAGGCTTTCTCTGTATGAGACTTTAAGGGGCTCATGGATTCTACTTTCTTGAATCAGGAACAAAGAAAGATTTTATATCATGATTATAATTGGAATTTAGCTTAAATTAAAAAAAGAAAGAGCCAGGTGATATGCTTGTAATCCCAACTACTCCAGATGCTAAGGCAGGAGAATTGAGAGTTCAAGGCCTGCCCTACATAGCTAGTCCCTACCTCAATAACCAAACCCAAACAAAAAACCTTTCCAATCTGAAAATATACTTGGTGGTGGCTCACACTTGTAATCCCAGTACTTGGGAGGTGGGGACCGGAGGATCCGGGTTCACGGCCAGCCTCAGCTACTTAGTGAGGCCCTCCGCAACTTTGTGAGACCTGGTTTCAAAATAAAGGATAAAAAATAAGGCTGGGGGTGTAGCTCGGAGATTGAATGCTCCTGGGTTCAATCCCTGGTACCACAAAAAAAAAATGAAAATATACTTGGGATAGTTACAAAGAACCCTAATTTTTCTTAATGCAATACTACCTGGAGGGAGGAAAATAAAATGGGTCCCTTCTTTTCTGTGATTCTATAATCACAGAATGTGATTTAATGACATAGCTGGGTTTTAAGTTGTTACAAAACACATTCTTGATCTCTAAATTGTATTAAGAATTCACTGAACTAATTGGAGCATTCATTTGTCATCTTTTATCTATAATGGTCACCATTGCAAAAGAGTTGAAAAATAATACCCTAAGAAGAGTTATAAACTTTGTATTTTTAAGCTCCGATTTCGAATGTTAATTTTGCATTTCAAATAAGCATTAGCTTGAACAGGTCACATCTTTATAATTAATACTATACAACCTCCAAAAAAACTACTGGCAGAGTAATTTGTTGACTTTTGAAAACAGAAACACTAAAAAGCAAGACAAGGTCCTTTAACTATATTAAAATTAACAAAAAGAATACCAGAAAATGCCTTGAGCATCTGGGCTTTAGATTAGTTAAGGAACAACTCTCAAATGACATATGTAACTAAAGGGCAGAGAAGAGTTCTGTTGTCTCGTGTTCTCATGTATAGGTAAAACTTAAAGATGTCGTCACCTTTAATTCATGAAGGACTAGCATGGACTGTCCAGGGGCATTTGGAAATTCATGAGATATTTTTGATTGTCATAATGACTGGGAGAGGGTGTTCTCTCGGCATTTAGTATTTGGGATACAAAATCTTGGGCAATATGCAGCATCATCTTATAAAACAAAGAGCTGCATGGCATGAAAGCCAGTGCTTGCATTGAGAAACACTTACACATACGCCAGACACAAACTCAAGTCCCATCACCTAGGGAAAAAAGCAAGTTAGTTATCTGTCTCTTCTCGAATTCAACCTCAATCACCTTATCAGCCTGGTGCACAGGGAACCCAGAGACACTGCTCACTTGTCTTCTGAGGTTTTCCCTGTTCCAGGGTCAACTATTTCAGCTGCAGTGTTTTGCAAATAGGGCAGGGAAAACCTTTGCAAATAGGGTTAGGGAATATCCTTCAATATAGTCTTTTAAATGATGCCCATGTTCTTCAAAATGAGTTTTGTGTTTCTTCCTCTCTTCCACATCTTCTTCCTACTGCTCCTAAGTATTCTCAGGGCTTATCTGCTGGACATCTAGATAAAAGAATTGCCCTCCCAAATAGCTCAGCTAATTCCTCCCCTGCTCAACTGACCACCTTCCTCCATCTGCTGCTAGATGTTCCCTAAAACATCATATTCCCCATATTTTCTACTCCAAAAAATCTTCAATGAACTTCTACTTTTTGTCACAATACCCGCTTGTCATTATGTGAAATCATTTTAAAGGTATGGCAGTGTCATTTTCATTTTTGTATTTCCATGTTGTCTAGTACAGTATGTGACAAATATTGGATACTAAATATACATTTAATCACAATACATTGAAATTTTGGTTCCTCACACTCAAGGCATGGCTAAACACTTATTAAAGATATTTAGTTTACCATTTCATTTCAATACTTTACACTCACAATAGTACTTATGCAAGGAATAGAATATTTTCCTTTTCTCATAATTTGTGACTGTTGCCAACTTTTCTGCTTGCTTCATTAGATGCTACCAAGCACACTACTAAACAAATAGTAGCAATACTCTGACAAGTCCACAGGTGATTGTTTACTGCTTGCTGAAAACAACTTTAGTTTGTTTTACCAAACTACATCATGATGTATAATAGATATTTGGGGATTACCTATCCTTTCATGATATACCTGGGCCTTATAATACAACCTAATTCTTAATACAAATAGCATGAAGCCTGTTGTAAGACTGTAGAAGTCTGTAAAGTTAATGGAAGTCTCCTATTATAGGCTATGAATCTTACAATAGATCTTTCAGCCAAGACATATGGAAAAGAAAAATGAACAAAGCTAGATGGTGATATCAAATTGTATTAATTTATTTGTAATGAATCCTTCCCTTTTGAATTAGTCTTTGCATCTAGATGATCACTGAACACTCATTCACTCTCAGTTTATAAGGAAAGTACTTGATAAAAGACCATTTCCAAATATGAGGAAGTTCAAAACAGTCTACAGGTCACAATTTCTTCATATATAAATAGGCATGGATCTGATATGCAAATGTTCTTGAAGAGGTGTCTCAACCAACCAGCTTTACTATTTCATTTCACATCCAAATCATTTCTGCTATAAATCCCCATCATCCTCAGAAACAGCACCAATCCTGAGTGCAACAAGCCTTTAAAGATGTTTTGATACATCATTTCTTTTATTTCATATCTTTTTAAATAAAGAGGGGGAAACATCATCTCTATTCAGTTACATAGAATTGGAATACTGCTATGTAACAGAAATCATCACACGAATGCACAGGAATTCAAAGTCAAGCCACTTTGGTCTAGGCTGAATTTAATTAAGTCTTGACCTTGTAAACATTTCCATAGGAGGTAGAACATACACATTTGACTTTTTTGTCAAATAAGGGAGAGTAAACAATGATTCTGAGATCCTAATAAATTAAAGACATTGTAAAGGCATTAAATATACTTTTCTCTGTTTTAGAAACCAAAGATGAAGGTGAATACAGATTTTCAATAAATTAGAACATGAAATATTAAATCTTCATAGTTGAAAATGTTTGCATCTTCAAATCTCCACTGGCTTCATTTGATAATGTTTGAAACTACGATTAACAATGAGATCACACTTGAAACTATTTGTGTGCGAGGCAAACTCTGCCAGTATCTCCATTCACCGTGGAGTTGTCTGTCGTAACAGTGACTCGAGAAACAAGGTCTAGTCACTGCATCTTTCATTTTCTTTACTCTCGTATAGTCTGAGGAAATAATATTTTGCAGTAGAGATTTTAAAAGTTTCAACTCCACAAAACATTGTTGGTCTAAGTGCCTCCCGCTGCTGTTCCCATAAACACAGTGTTGATGGGTGGCAAAGAGGAAACCATTTCTCTACTGCTTGCCCCATGGGAGTCCAGGCTTTCTTGAGCTGGATACTGATTGGAAGTTCCATACATACACTGAGATGAGGAGGAAGGGATTGGAGTCTGCAAGCTGGAAGCTGTAAAAGAAAATAGAATCAGCAGTTGAAAACTGATTGACATTTTGTATTCTCTGCAAGGGATACTCTCTTTTAACCTCTGTATTTAGTTTTGCATTCAGCACATAAACACTCGCCTACCTACTCTAAGTTAGAGTGTATGTGGTTTGCCAGAGTAATAATCTTTTCTTCTATTTTTCCAATTGCTGTCTGCCCAGAAATTGTTATTTCTTCTACATATTTCACAAAAGAGACACAATATCATCTTTACGTTTTACCATGAACATATATCCCCCAATCTACCTCCTCTTTTCCATAACTGTAGTTCAAACCATCATCTTCTCTTACCTGGACCAACACAGCTGTCTCCTAATTGGTCTCATGACTTTCACCTTTACTTCATTCTCTCACTCTCGTGAGAGCAGCCAGAATGATCTTGCTGAAGTGTAAAGCAAATAAGCAAACTTACTCTTTTTCAAATGCTACAATGACTTCCCATACTTTCTTTTTCGGGGGCGGAGGGTGTACTTGGGATTGAACCCATGGGCATTCTACCTCTGAGCTACACCCCCAAGACCTCTTTATTTTTATTTTAAAACAGGTTTTCATTAAGTTGCTGAAGCTGGCCTCCAACCTGCAATCCTCCTGTCTCAGCCTCCCAAGTATTGGGATCGCAAGCATGAGCTACCATGCCCAGCTGACTTCCCATACTCCTGAAAAAAAATATAAGCTTCTTTCCCTGGTTCATAAGACTCTATGTGAACAAATCCCTGCTTTTCTATTTGTTTTGTTCCATTTCCTTCTTCACTCACCACGCTCAAACCCCACTGGCTTTCTTTCTGCCAATGAAATCGCCAAACTTCTAATTTCAAAGGCTCTCTGATTGCCATCTCTTCTGCCTAGAATTCCAGCATGGTCTCTTCATGGCATTGCTTCCTTATCACCAGCTTCAAACTCAAATGTTTTTGCCTCAAGATTCCTTTTCCAACCACTCTACCTGAAGCACTTCTTACATTACTTTCTGTCATTTTACCCTATTTAATCAACTTCAGGGCACCTGCAGTATCTTCTCAATGCACGTGTTTATATAGTGTTCATCTTACTCTACCCCTACTAGAAAGTAAACTTCCTACAAGCAGGAACTGTAGTCTCATCCCCCATATTCTCACACCTAGAATAGAGTCTGGGCCATAGTCTATTCTTAAAAAAATTCACTAACTGCCTCACGCAGTCTGTATTTTCTTTGTGTATGGTCACTGCCTTCTTTCTCATTGTTGAAATGGTATGTCCTCTGTCACTAAGAACCGGGCTTTATAATTGGGGAAGCCTATGGTGGGTCCCTGTAGGACTTACCAACCCTGTCCCCTCTATTCACCCTGAAGTCCACTTTGCAATCCACTTGTAAGCCAGCTCAGACAACTTGAGCTTAGAATCCATCCTACTCCCCACCTATGTTCCATCAAAGCTCCCATTATCTCTACAAGCAAATAGAACTAATAGCAGCAATAGCCACCTGGTACATTTTAGTCTCGTGGTGAGGTAACTTCCTGAAGTGGAATTTTCTGCTTCATTAGAGTAACGTAGAAGCAATGAGTATTTGCAGATAGCAGGAGATGAGTTACCAGACTCTGCTTCGGGAGCATTTGTGATGGTCACCGGAAGGGAAGAAGTGCTTCCTATTGAATTATTGGAAAAGTACACTGAGTGATGAGAGATGGAATTTGTCTCATTTCCCCTTCTGCTCTGGTTGGGTGTCAATGCTCTTTACTTAGGCTCTTCTAAAACAAATTCCATTGGAAGATTCCAACCATCTCACATAAAAATTAATGCTCTGCCTTGATGCTTAATTAATATATCCTTGTCCCATGATATGTTATTAGTAATTTCAGAAACTAAATTAATATAGAGATGTAGTCTAAAAATCTATTAGTGATAACATACTAATTAATTATTATAGATTAAATGTACATGTAAATTTAGTTTTTAGGGTTTCTTTTTCAGCAGTGGGAATTGAGTACGAGTCCTTGCACATGATAGGCAGAGTGCTCTACCACTGAGCTACACCCCAGACCCTAGATTTAATTCTTATTCCTTTGTTCACTCACTGATTTATTGAGTTCCTACTCTGCAGTAGATTCTTTGCTAAGTGCTGGGATGCATCAAGAACAAATTGTAGAATTTCTTCATAGATAAAGCTCAGGGACAACAACCTGGTTAGAAGAAAAAGCTAGGAGACTACATAGCAAACACACTAATTTGCTCATTTTTACATGAATTTTATGTTACAGAACAATAAAAATAGCAACACTTTCTACAGAGATGTTCAATCACAATTTACAAAAGATTGAGAAAACACTAGTAACCTCCATCACAGGACACCATTTTTTAAAAACTTGGAGTGGCTCTGGGTACTCATGGAGATTACTGGGTCAAAAGACACCTCTTGGCACTGCCAGTGAGTCTAACAGTGATCAAGACAGAATGAGAAAAACACATCAACACATCATTGCTATCCTCATTGAACTTATTGGGTTTTAGATGGCATTTGACAGGTTAAATTAATTTTTGGCATATATAATAGATGTCAGGTATTCTTTTTGGAAAGAATAGCAGATCTAGCAGTAAGTGACGTAATAGTGACATGTGGAATGAGCAATAAGTAACTATTACTAACTGTATATTCATATACAAAAATATAACTTCAGATACAAAGTGATAAATCAAAAGAGTGGGACTGTGTATGCCCAGGTCACCTCAACATTCTCCACCAAATCAGGCTGCGTATTTGAGATTAGCCACTTTTTAAAAAGTGTTTTCAAGAACTACTAAAACAATTTACCTACTACTGGAGTCCGACATCCAACTGGAGATGATGTGTCTGCATAAAATGAGTTGGTCTGCTTTCTATTGCTGTCATCTAAAATGTTAAGTGGATCGTGGATGTCACTGTAGGGAGGCAGCGAGCGAATGCTGCTGATGACGGACACATGTTGATTCACCATTGAGCCAAGCCTGTGAGACTCTGGATAGTTTACATTGCTTCCATAGTACCCTAGAACAGAAAGTGTTCAGAATGTGTTATTATTGGCTTATTACAAAGAACATCCCAGAAGAAAAAGAGCCACAAGGTAATCAGGTAGAGCCTTAAAGATATCAGACTCTAAGTCTTACATCTGTATATTACAGAGTTGGATTTGTGCTTATATATAGATTTGGTTTACTACGTGAATTTTTTGGGTGCTCTTTTATAAGAAATTATCATATTTTAATTTTGAGACACAGACTACACATCTGTCATATTTTCCTTATCTAAGTTAATTAAGCCTGCCTGTGAAGAAAGGAAAAAAGCACTGTTGGCCTCTCAGATTATGCTACTTTCAAATACTATTTTTTTTTTTTTTTTTTGCGGTACTGGGGATTGAACCCAGGGGCGTTCTACCTCTGCGCTACACCCCCGGCCCTATTTTTTATACTTTATTTTGAAACCGGGTCTCACGAAGTTGCGGAGGGCCTCACTAAGTAGAGAGAGAGAGACAGGGAGAGATAGAGAGAGAGAGCTGAGGCTGGCCGCGAACCCGGATCCTCCGGTCTCCGCCTCCCAAAGTACTGGGATTACAAGCATGCGTCACCACGCCCGGCCTCAAATACTACTTTTAAAACAAATAATCCAGTCAAAAAATGGGCAATTGAACTAAACAGATACTTCACAAAAAAAGAAATACAAATGGTCAATAAATACATGAAAAAATGTTCAACATCATTAGCAATCAGGGAGATGCAAATCAAAACTATACTGAGATTTCATCTAACCCCAATCAGAATGGCAATCATCAAGAAGTCAAACAACAGTGAATGCTGGCAAGGATGTGGGGAAATAGGCACTCTTCTATACTGTTGGTGGGACTGCAAATTAGTGCAACTGCTATGGAGATCAGTGTAGAGATTCCTCATAAAACTGGGAATGGATCCACCAAATGATCCAGCTATACCACTCCTGGGTATCTTTCCAAAGGGACTGAAATCAGAATATTATAGTGATACATGTATATCCATGTTTATATCAGCACAATTCATAATAGCCAAATTGTGGAACCAACCTAGGTGTTCATCAATAGATGAATGGATTACAAAATTATGGGATATACACACAATGGAATTCTACTCAGCACTAAAGAACAAAATTATGTTATTTGCAGGATAATGAGTGGACCTGGAGAAAATTATGTTAAGATTAGCCAGTCACAGAAAGTGAAGAGTCATGTTTTCTCCCATAGGTGGAAGCTAGGTAGTAATGGGATATAAGAGGGACTTTGATAATGAAGGAGAAACCCCAGTGGAGCAAGGGAGGGGAGGAACAAGGGGGAGAATTAATGGAAACACTTCCATTGATGTTATGTACATATGTGAGAATACCAATGCCAATCTCAATATCATATATGGGGAAGAGGGGAGAGGGGAGGGAGCTGGGAGAAAACTTACCAAGTGCTGTGTGCATGTATGTCACTATCACTATGAACTACATCATGATGTGAGACTATAATGCACCAATAAATGTATTAAAGTACTATTTTATTTATTTATAAATTCATTTTCATGGAAGAAGGACTGGCCTATACTCAGAAGAAAGGCTTCAGAGAAGCTACAAACAGAGCCCATTTTGGTGGCTGAAGGAGTCCACAGGTCTAACTCCCTTAACTTCAAGTTTTACTAGCCTAACAAAGGGTACTATTTTTGTCCCAATCTTTAAAATCTGCTTTTAGTTCTCTGTAAAGTACATTCTCCAATAAAAATATTTTAAAAGGAAAGAACATTCTTCTTTGGGCCTATTAAGGTTGGTCTCAAGCATATGGCTTGACAGAGATCTTTCTTTTATAATGTATGGCATGTAGAAGGGCAAATTTAATAAAACCACAAGGATTAGGATATATGTATGTGGCAGATATCAGCCCCACATGTCTAAGACTCCACAATCTTCATAAGCCAAGCCTTACATGAGATGGCATGCCACTCAATAGAGGCAGAACTCAATGACTGATTTTTCCTTATAGCCTTCTCAAAAGTCAGGAAAAATTCTTTAAGAATTTCATACCATTAGGTGAGTTCGAAGGCAATGTTGCTCCTTGGCAGCTGGCAGCCCCTGTGTTGCTCAGGAAATTGAAGCTTCCTGTATTTAAAAACTGCATACTGTGTGAATCTTGGGCATGGGAGGATGGTCCATAGCTGGAAGGTGGCCGAGAATTATATGGAGACCCAGCACAGCCGCCACTGAAGAAGTCTCTAGAAAGCTGCTGCTCAGTCCAGGCCATGCATCGGCTGTGCTCCGTGCGATGAGGATAGAGTCCAGATGCGGGGTGAGGCTGGGCCCTAAACACAGGCTGATAGTTAGAGTTGGTCCCATAAAAGTCATGGTTGGCTTGAGAGAGAGTAGGGTAAATGGCCTCTGGGTATGTTGAGCAGTGTGATGGAACAGAGAGGACTGGGCCCACGCTAGGGGGCCTCCCTGCCATCGGCCCTTGGTTAATGACGCTTCCTCGGCTTGCCATGGCTGGAGAAATTGGTGGTGTCATCAAATGACCAGTGCTCTGCGAAAGCTCCATTTGACCTGGAAAAGAATTACCAGAGCATTTGCTTAGTGGCATAGTAGAGTAGATGGGCGGGACCTTTAAAATATTCAAAATATTTATGCATATAAATATTTTCCCAACTTGATTCATTCCTACTTCCCCAAAATAGCTGTATACTACAAATCAAAACTGAATATGGGCTGGCCGCATACTCCTATAGGTCTGAAGATGGTTAGAACTCACACATGGGAAGGGCAAGGGAGCCTGCTGCTCATCTTTCTCCATAATTAAAAAAACAAGCTGAATATGAAATGGTTTGATTTTTAGGGTAAAAGAAAAATGCACTAATGTCAAAATGGTCATAGCTTCAAAGCAGTCAATTCAAAACATCATGTAAACACCACTGATGTGCAATGGGATCGATGAATGCCACCAACTCCCTGGGCCTATGATTTTCCATCGGTGGAATTAGGCCATTGAATTATAAGACCCTTCCAGGTTTAAAATTCTGTATGCTCAATGAATTAATGTATATAAATATTTTAGATCCTATAAAATATTATAAATTAGTAAAGGTAATCCTGAGAAACCAAGGAATAAGCTCCTCTGGGACAAGTGGGAGTCAAGTGGTCCTCTTCCTCGCTCCCCCATGTACCTGTGAGAGGCAAGCTCTCTGTGTTCCCAGCAGGGAAAGGGTGTAGCGCAGGGGATAAACCTCCTGGTTGACCTGATGGCAGTGGAAGATAGGCTGTCTCCACGTGACTCTCATTCTTCACAGAGTCGCTGGAAACTGAACTTCCTTTATTACGATTGGCCAGAAAGCATGAACTCGGGGAAGCAGTGAAGGCAGCTTTACTTGCATCTGGAAAGATTTTTTAAAAGTCAGAAAGCTGAGATTATTCCAATATTCCTAATGGATAAGCCCAAGACGCTGAAAATGTTTCATGGTCGAGTAATGATTCTGAAAACTCCTAAGCAATGTTTCCCGTGGCAGACAAGGCTGGCAGACCTGTGTTCTTGGCAGTGGGGCTGGGTTTTGTTACCTGTTTATTTGCAGGGATGGGCGTGTTTAGAGGGGGCACTCTGACATGAATATTCTTCAAAATAGAAGTTTTCCCATTCTAAATAGATGTGGTTTTTCCTTTCTCTAAGTTCCTGTAGAGTTTATTCAGTATAGTGATTTTTTGTATTATAGTCACTTCTCCAACTTCATTTAAATTCTCAGAAATTAACAGCATCAATTTTGTAAACTTCAAAGTTTCCAGTAAAGAACTTTTACTGTGTATCAATGGAAGGAAAACATCCTGTTCTATTAGTGTCTGTAAGTATATGGCATTAGCAGTGCCATGTCTGGAGGTAAACTCGGAGACTATAATAAACCTAGCTTATACACTTGCAAATTCTTGAACAAAGAAATATGAAAAACATAATAGCTTCTTTATATTACCTGAATTCTTCATATACTTGTCCAATAAATTCTGTAACTCCTGCTCTTTGTCATTATTAAACTGGGTCTCCATGGCCAGGAGAATGTATTCATCAAGAAGCATTCGGATCAAATGGAAAGAACCTTGTTCATGGATGGGGAAAGGAGAGAGGATGTTGTGAATGGGGGGGAGGGAAGAGGAGGAGAAGAAAGAAAGGGAAAGAGAAAGAGAAGTCAAGTTATCTTTGTGACCATCTCGCCACACTTTACAAGGAGCAAATGAAATAAACAAATACTTGTTGGACTTTAAATGACCTGCTAAGACCAACATGCTTGAGTCTCTAATCTTTCTGTGTACAGCCTGCCCAGCTCACTGTGTGTACTGTCCTGCCAGCTCTGTGGCCACTAATTACATCAAAGGAAAATACGGATGAAAGTGAGACATGCTTTATGCTTTAAGAGGGCACACTTTGGAGTATGATAAGGTTTAACTTGGGGAGAATGAGCTCTACTCTGCTCTATTTCTGTTTACTTTGTACTAAGTAATTAGACAATGGCCAACGTGGTCTGAAAAGTATCAAGTAAGATGTCTTTCTAGTTTGAAACAAATATTCCTTAATTTTAAAAAAAGACAGTAAAAGTAATTTTTATGTGAAAGATGTACTTGAAAACCTTATACTTCTTAGAACTATTCAAGAGATTTCCCAACAATAGACTTTTCCACTAATAAAGGCAGGTTTTAATGCTATATATTTTAAGGAATTTAAAATCTGTGCAAGTCTATTTCAAATAATAGACTTAGTGCATTTTCTTTGTCCCTCCATACAAGTTCACTGATTTTGTTTAATTACATTGAAGATTAAATAAAAACAAATTGGTGAATTGTAATCTCTTATAATGTGAAGATTTCTTGAAATGAGCAACTATTAAATGCAGAGTTACTGCCAATATGTTTAGAATTATAACTCTAAAATAGGAATCTCAAATTTGGGGGAAAGAAGGTAGCCAATTTTTGAAAAGGTTAATTTGACTCAGTTTATTTTATGAATCATAGGGATCAAGAAAATATAGTTCCAAAACTTATGAGAGTGTGTCTTCTAAGTTGCTTTTTGATTCCTGGAGTGCAGCTACGTGGGTGCCAGGGAATGATGTAAAACTTTGTCATATTGCAGAGTCCTGCTTTGAAAATAGTGTCCTAATTATTATTATTTGTTTGGTTCTTTGTTTAATGAAGAAAATTTATCCCTGTACTGATGAAGCATAATGGCTGCTACCTTTAAGTACTTACTGAGTGTTAGGCAATGTGTTTTTATATACATTGTGTCACTACAGGACTTACATGATTATATGAAAAGCATATTCTTTCCCATCTTCAGTGAGCAGACTGGCTTGTGTCCAGACACAACCAGTAAGAAATAGTGCTAGGACTTAACCCCACATGAGTTCTGACTTCAAAACCCAAGTTCTTAACTACCATTCTCTAATAGATTGATATTCAGATATTGTTTGAGAAGTGACAATGTAATAGTGACAATGTAATGTGTTTAAAAACCGACAGGAGATGTGACTGGGGAATACATGATATAATTCACATAAGATTTCTAGAAAGCATGTAGGATACCGAAACTCGATGCATTGTTCAAGGTGAGATTATGCATTACTCGAGCACCAAAAAAGCTCCACTTCAGCAGAAAATCTTGCGCCCTTTTCTTTAATGATCTTCCATTTTGTTTGCTAGTCTAAAAATAAAGGAACAAAACGAAACTATAAAACCTGTCATTTCGTTAGTACATGCATCCTATCAAGAGGTAGATAAGCTGTCTGGACAGATGGCCTGGCATGTCACTTGTTTCATCAAATAAAACGGTTTGTCCAGGGGTTTTGATTTCATTCAGCCTTTGTTGTCATTTTAAGAATAATAAGTTTTTATTCTATATGACTTTGTTTCCTGATAGAATTAGACAACAAAATGAGATAATTTATAAAATGTTTTTTATCTTTTAATGTTTTTGATAGTTTTAAAAAGATCAGCATGTAAAGTGTGAAGGAAGGGTGATACATTTCTGTGAATGATTAACAGACTTCTCAGGTCCTGAATGATAATGTTTTCCTTCCCAAAGAAAAAAAGTCTCCAGACTATAACTAGTTTCCTTGATATGGAATGGCTCACACCAACTAGTGATGGATATATTTGTTCTCATTGCCTTGTTTCATGATGGATGACTTGAAGGTTAACTGAAAGAGTTGAAGAAACCAAATAGAAAACACAAAATACTGGGCTTTTAGAATTCAGAGCTACAAACGGGTAAAATCAAGTTTTCTGTCAGCATTTATGAAAACTTGCCTTTTAGGAAAGGGCTAGAACTTTCCAGATTCTGAGTTTATCTTTTACTAATGATGCTACTTAGGTGGAACTTTTGTGGCTGATAGAGAAAGAATAGCATTTTTTTTTTTTTGGTACTGGAGATTGAAACCAGAGGCATTCTACCTCCAAGCTACACCTCCAGCCTGCTTTTATTTCTTATTTGGAAACAGGGTCTCACCAGGTTGCTGAGAGTTGGCTTTGAACTTGCAATCCTCCTGTCTCAGCCTCTCAAGTACCGGGATTACAAGTGTGTCACCATACCTGGCTAAGAATAGCATCTGGTAGACCTTGGTTTAGAAAGGAGGGACATGATGGAGCCCAGGCCCAATGCTCTCAAAGCCGGCATCTTCCGAAGGTCAGTATTTGGGCTACTTTATTTGTAGAGCTTTAACAGCTTCCTATAAGTTTTACACACAGCCTGCCACCCTTCCCCCACCAGTCAAGAAATGATCGCCAGCTTAGCATTTACCCTTAACAAAAAATTCACTTTCTGAATCTGTCATTTAGAAGTACCTTAATAACTCTCTGTTCTACCACCGTATCCAGCCATTCAATAAAAGCCTCCACCGTGGCATTCTTCTTAAGGAGATCCTTCAGTTCTTGGAACACAATGATAGAGTCATCTGCCATGTCAAAAAAAGAAAAGAGAACAAAACAGAATATTGCATCTACTTTGAACCCAAGAGAAAACCTAGAACTAAGAATCAATAATTTTAGGCATGAAAAGGAAAGACAGATTAAATGTGTAAAAAGAATTTATTTCAAATCCTGAGAACAGTAACAAGAATGCTGGATACTCTTAAAAATTTTAATCATAAGTATGTATACCTTGACATGTATTGAAATAGAGGTTTACAAGTCACATGTATGCATATACATGTATATATGCATATACTAGAGGAGAATAGGTTAATATAGTTGAATATTCATTTTTATCCCAGTGCTTTCATTATATGAAATAGATTAGTTGAAAATGAATGAATGAACCAAACCAAGATTGTTGATTTCCTGCTTTCTGAAAGATCCTTTATATTTAGCAAATTAAGTTCTGTACTGCATCATTGAGTCATTTACACAAAGAACCTTCTATCATAAAATTTAAAGGGCAGTTTCAGATTATCATTTTATTGACAAGTTTGGGGCTTGCTGAATCTCAAAAACAATGACCTTTTATGTTAAGAAGCAAAAAGTAGTGATGAGGTTGGACCCCACACAGCAGCCCCCTGTAGGAGGCTGTACTTTTTGTCATTTCAGAGAAAAGGGAGGGAAAAATAGAGGGTTGCTACCTATGATATGGAGCCTATTGGCAAACTGTCAACTAGTCTAAACTTGAGTGGAGTCTCTACTTCAAATAGTTTGTGTTGAGATATTATTTTGATATGTTCATACACCATATGACAAGAGTATAAAACACATGCAAATGTGTATGTACATAATGTAAAACTGAACAAAAATTCACAACTTAAAACCATGTTGATTTTTCCAAGTTATTTATATTTTGGTTATTTCTAGGCAATGAGGTATATATTATTTTCATTTTCCTCAATATTTTCTGCATTTTCCATAATAAGTACAACTGCTTTTAAATAGAGAATACTTTTTTTCTAATTAAAAGTGTTTCTATAAACAGAGTTTCTCAAACAGATGTGATTTTGCAGCCAAGGGACATTTGGCAATGACTGGAGACATTTTTGGTTGTCACACCGGGGGATGCTGCGATTGGAGCGTGGTGGACAGAGGTCAGGGATGCTGCTGAACATCCCATAATACACAGCACATGCCCCCATAGCAGTTATTCAGCCCAAGATGTCAAAGTTGTGCCAAAGTTGGGAAATCTTTTTATTCATAAAAGAACCAGACTTACGTTCGCTGTAGATATCAGATTCAGTGTCTGTGCTGCCTGAAATGGTAAGAAGGGCCTGAGATCCGATACTATTCAAGTCAACCTTTTCAATGTCAGATACCATAGAATTCACAACATGCTGGTCAAAAAGAGCTGGTCTGGCAATCTGCACAAGAAGGCAAAAAAAGACGCAACACTATCATTTACAGTTTATCTCAAGGAAAGTTTTATCGTCAAGAAAAACAGTTCATTGAGAGAAAAGAATCCTAAATAACTTTTTCTAGTTCTAAAATTAAAAGCAATAGCTGAGACACATGATCATCTCTGTTAAAGGTTTGAAAATTTATTTTTAGACTTAGAAAATGAAATGGAATCTCTTTTTGTGGCCATGGTCACAGTATAAGGATTTTAAAATGGTACATTTCTTATCTGGAATTATCCCTAGCTAGTCTTTTAAATTTTGGGGGTGACACACCTTTGGAAAGCAAATTCAGACGAGTGAAATTACATATTCCTAATTTGTGAATTATGTTTGTTCCTCTCTATTCAAGAGGTCCATAATTAGTAGCAGTTAGAAATGTGTTTGGCTTGTGGGTTTCACAACATCAAATATCACACAGGCTCATTCCTCACTACCTTAATTTGTACCAGTTAGATTCACATGGTGAATATGTGTCATACATTTTGATCTCATGAAGATTTTTTTTACTCTTTATTTTGAAATAATTTGAAATAACAGAAAAGTTGCAAAAATAGTGCACAGAATTTCCAGCTTCGTATCACCTCCTATAAGCACTGTATTATATTTTTAAAAAATCAGGAAACTGTCATTGGTACAATACTATTAGCTAAACTATAGATGATTCAAATTTTGCCACTTTTCCCTGCTAACATCCTTTTTAGTTCTAGTATTCACCCCGGGGTCACACATTGCATTTTGTTGTTGTCTACTTAGTTTCTCTGTGAAAGTTCCTCAATCTTCCCCTTATCAGAAGACTCTCTTTTGATTAGGTGACTCAAATGCAGTCAGTTTACCCACATACCTGAGCAAGATGGAGGAAGGATGTTTGTCGCTTAAGAGAAGATACAAATCTTCGCACAATGGGTATTTTCTTGTCAGTTAGGGCTTCTGGCAAGTTTTCCAAGGATGAAACAACCCACTGTTCCCAATTTTTAGCGAAATTTCTTATGTCTGCTAATAAGCTGCAAAGAAAACTGTGTTAAATGCTATACTGTTCAAAAGAGCATTGAATAAGTATATTTCAATGGAGATAGACTATTAATCTCTGCTTCCAAAAGCATGAATTTGAAGTGAAACAGATGCAGCCTGGGTCTGCCATTTAGTATCTTGGTCAAAATATTCAAGTTCCTGAAGCTCCAGTTTCCTCATCTGTTAAATGGGAATAAGAATAGCATCCAGTCATAACATTATTGTGAGGATTATATGAAATAATTCATGGAAAATGCCCAGGTTAAAGCCTGGCATGTGGGGAGGACCCAATAATCAATCCTTTATTATTAATTCACAATTGAATCATTTTCTAGGAAATATATTTCTTGGAAAACATAAATGTACATGGATATTGCATATATTGACTTCTCAAGAGACATCACATTGGGATTATAACATCATTTTGTGAATTTAATATTAGTTTTCATAAGATGTTCTTACAATCCAAATATAATTTTATGAGATGAATTACCAAAAGCATACTAATTGACTGAAATCAGCAAGTAGCAGAATAAATACAATAGGTCCCCATTATTTTGTAAAAATATATAAAGGCAAGCTTGCTATACTTTAAAATTTATGAACACACAAGAAACTTACAAATCATGAGGAAGAAGGATCTTTCATTTTATACACACGAGGATGCTTTCAAAAGAGGAAAGCATGAGGATATAAACCTTCAAATATATTTAATTATAAAAACATTAAAATGACTTGCTCAAGTTCATACATTTGGGAAGCAGAGCTATGAATAAAATTGTATTCTTTTGGCTCATAAGAAAAAGCACACTAATTTTAAGCCCAACTTAGAAAATTGCAAATGTTGGCTGTGTTGATATTATGAGAACATATAAACATTTAAAAATCACTTTAAAAACTCCATATATTATCTCAGAAAAACAATTCCAAATATATTTGGGGCATTACATATGTTGAATATTGACATAGTACAGGAAAAAGTATAGTGTCTGGAGTCAAAATCAAGGCTCTTCTTCTTACTAATTAGCTGCCTCTGAGAAGATATATTAACTTCTTTCTGCCCAGTTCCTCATTTGAGAATTTTTGTAACACAATAGCTACTTTAGAATAAGGAGATTTTAAAGAAAAAAATCCAATTATTCAATGACAAGGAACTGGTGAAAGTATAGTGTTCTCTGAATACTGGAAATTTATGCCACCACTTGAAGTGATAATGCTGATTTACACTGGAATGGCCATGTTCTTACAGTAAACCACTGACAGCTTGCATACCACGGCTCCATTTTTAAAATGTGTACATTTACAGATATTCCTAGAAACAAAGTCTGTGAGACAATAAGCTAAGAAATGAAGAATGTGCTGAGTTTGAGAGATGTTTTAAAACGCACATATGTATTTCTTTATTCTCTACGATGAACCTTTAAGAGTAGTGGTAATAATTAAGTGAAATAATTTATATATAGGCTCAAAGCCTATGCTGTGTTTAATATAAGTCAGCTATTATTACTATTTTAAACAGTCATGTGACCAGATGCCTACCACCAAGTCAGCACAGCCACTTTGCTATGAAACAGAAGTGTTAGGTGTGCCCAATTCAGAGTACAGATTAGATGTTTAAAGACCATAACCAACAAAAGGAACTATTGACCAGACCAATACCAATGGTAATATCAATAAATAAAACAATCTAGAGGAAAAGAGATAAAAATAAAGTTTGTTTTATCAATCATCATGTATTTACTAAGCATCAACTATGTTCAGCCCTAAATGAATTTGTGCCCTGCCATTTCATTATTTCATTAAACATTGTCTTCATGGGAAAATTTAGCCCTTTTTCTTTTTTTCAAGTTCCTCTTGTGCACACATGGGAAAGAGCTTCATAAAAAAACCTTCAGGTGTCATTTTAATAAACTGTTTGAGATCTTATTTTTCTATTAAAAGAAGACGGTAATTTCATTATGTGACTTTCTGATTTTGCAATTAAGGTCAAATTTAATAATAAAAATGTAAGAATTTTCCTTATAGTTTTTATTATTATGAATATTTTCTATCAATTATCCCCATTTATCTTCCTCTAGCTAGTTTCCATTGAGGAATTTCTTAGTACTTGAAGGTCAGTCACACTAAAGTACCACTTTGGCAACTTTTAAAGGAATATTTCAGATTGTTATTCCACCCATTTTGTTCACTGAGGCTCAAATACAAGGATTGAGGCACATCTCTTCTAGCTAATTTAAAGGGACAGAAGTAGAGAAACAGTCTTCTTGATGAATAAATGAAATCACTACCTAATGTTTTCCCCTATACTAAGATCAAATCATATTCACTGAACGTACCTTTCAGGCATTTCTTGCATTGTTGCAGGAATGAGTACATCTGTAAGAACCTAATCACAGCAAAACACCGTTAACATAAATCCTTACTATTTATTTTTTGTTTTATTTTATTTTTAAATACTTTTATTGGTGCACTGTAGTCTCACATCTTAATGTAGTCCATAGTGATAGTGACATACATGTACACATCACTTGGTGGGCTTTCCCCCAGCTCCCTCCCCATTCCTCCCCTTCCCCATTAAGGATAGACATATTATTGGTCAGTTACTGTTCTTAACTTCCTGGAGAATAACATGATAACTCTTTTCTGAAAGTTGCAGTTTTATCTCCGATATTAATGTATGTATATGTTGTATGTAAATGTACATGAGAAAATAAAATAAGAAATGTTATTTCCTATGCCCTGTATGTTAATTGCCAATGGATTGGCCTTGATAATCATGTCCTGTTCTATGGATGAGAAGTGGACCACCCTGTAGAAACGGGATGAAGACCTGCAACTCATCTTCACTGTTCTATTTACTGTGCTCATTGTGCTGCCCTGAGTCCACCATGAGGAAGAGAAACTAGGTTCTTTTAAAGACATTAAATTACAGGGCATGGTGGTGCATGCCTGTAATCCCAGTACTTGAGAGGACAAGACAGGGGGATTACAGATTCACAGGTTCGAGGCCAACCTCAGCAATATACTGAGACATTCAGCAACCTAGAAAGATCCTGTTTCAAAAAAAAATAAAAAAAGGCTGGGGGTGTAGCGCAGAGATAGAATTCCCTTGGGTTCATTCGCTAGTACCAAAATAAGTAAATAAATAAATAATAAAGACATTAAAGTGAGGATTTTTGTTTTGGAATTAAAAAAAATCACTTGTTGGGGAAGTGTGTTTTAAGGGTATTTCTTAGAAGAATTGAATACAGTCCAAACAGTTTTTCCTTGAATGGTGGTAACTGTGTGTGCTTTAGTTCCAGGTCTTTTCTATACTCATAGCTATCTCTGTTCTCCCTTCTGGCTGCTTCCTCAACTGTTAAGCATTGCAATTAGTACAAATTGAGCCTTCTTTCTAAATAAGGGCATTCTTTTTTTAAAAAAAATATACTCTTATTGGTGCATTGTATCCATATATCATATTGAGGTTTACTGTGATAGAAACATACATGCACACAGCACCTGGTGCCTCTCCCTTCAGATTCCGCCTAGCTCCCTCCCTTTCCCCATTCATACTGTTGAAATTGCTATTGATAGTTTCACAAATGTACATAGGAATGTTTGAACTGTTTCCTTCATCAGGCTTCCCCTTTCTCTACCCATCTCCCTCTACAAGTCTGCTTCCGTTATTCTACTGGAAACTCTCCTCATTCAGATAAGTACTCTTTTTTGTTTCCCAATTTCTCTCTAGCTTCCACAAATAAAAGAAAACATATGACCCTTCACTTTCCGAGACTGACTAATCTCATATAGCATAATATTCTCTAGGTTCATTCATGTTCCTGCAAATGACATAATTTTTTTCTTTATGACTGAGTAAAATTTCATTGTGGTATAAATACTGGCATTCATATACAAACCAGAAAAGCAAGGCAATCCTTGCTCTCCTTTGCCCTTCTTCAACTTGAACTTGAACTAAAGGCAGAGAATATCCCGCACTAACTCTTCTATTATCTTGTGATGAGGAAGAACTGAACAGAGGAAACAAATATGGGACTTCTCATTTTGGCTCAAGCCATTCTATCAGTTCTTGGTCTGCAAAGTAGCTGCTGGACAGAGTCTACCTAGCTTCTGCTTTACTTTTCTGCAAAGTTGAGAACCTGCTAATTGTTTGGCTGGAAGGCCAACCTGCTCCTCTTTACTTAGGATGTATTTGTGATCTTTCTGAGGACACTTGGGGACTCTATGTTTGGTTTAAGAGCAGCATTGGACATTAATGCATTAACGATAGATGTTTCCAAGATTTTCAGGTTATTAACTTTATGAGGGTGCCCAACTCTGCTTTTTTCCAAAACACTGATATTGTGAAACAGCCACTGTATTATTTTAACCTGAAAATGCCTTAGATAGTTAATAAAAACTTTTCATATATTAGCAAGAATGTCACATGTAGAATCATTCTTAGCTATAAACAGAAATTGAGTGTTTTACTATATGTAAATGTCTATTAAAATACACACTATTATCTATGCACTACTAACATGCTTGTTTTGTCAATGGAAAAATGATAGAGTATCTCCAACCATAAATAATAATTTTATTGCAACTATATTGTAAGAGTTTAGATAGGATGCTATTTAAAGAAATAAATGGTTCATGTTTAAGTTATCCAAAAGAGTTTACCTTATAAAGAATTGAGTCACAGACACAGAAAATATCAATGATAACTGGATTTTCAAGCAGGGGAAGAAGATGATCAGGCATTCCTTGCCAAAAGTGTAATAAGAAATGCTGGATCTATTTGTAGAGCAGAGAATATATGTTAAGATCTTCCCTTAATATGAACTCGTTAAGAACAGGACATGAAAGCATGTATAATTTGGTCAAGAAAGCATTCTTTGTCACCCTTACCTCTTCAAAGTTTCCATTA
Source organism: Glis glis (assembly GCA_004027185.1). Classification (NCBI taxonomy): domain Eukaryota; kingdom Metazoa; phylum Chordata; class Mammalia; order Rodentia; family Gliridae; genus Glis; species Glis glis. The sequence continues at coordinate 31,026 of PVJS01007383.1, forward strand.
ATTGCATTGTCCAGGATACACTGGCAGTGCGTTTTGTACATCATTATGAGCGTATCGACCTATTACAAGGAAGAAACAGTTTAATGAAAGTGTCCTTTAATACTGCCTTCATTTGTTTATTCAACACACATTTTTAAGCTCCTGTTGTACACCTGGCATTATGCTCAATGCTGAGGACTCTGAAGAAAAAGCAAAATCCTAATTTCGAGGACTTTATTGCCTTGTGAAGGGAGAAAGGCAAGTAAATTGACAATTACAGTGTGGCATGATAAGAACAATGAAATAAAGTAGTTGTGTGGTTCAAAACAGCATCCTAATTTTCTGTCTAGTAAGGAAATTCTTTTTATTGGGAAACTAAACATAAGTTGACACAATGCATCAGCTCTCCACAGCGTTTTCGTATGTGGATGCTTGAAACAGTGTGGCACGTAATTTTGAGTTTAGGTTCTGGAGTCAGCTCAATCTGAGTGCCCAGCTCGCCTGTAACTGACCAGATGTGATTGCTCAAGGTGCTCTATCTCTAAGCCCCAAGCTTTTTACCTTTCAGTAAGTAACAATAATGTGCTACTCGTATGGTGTTAAGACATGATGCACAAAGCCTGTGCCCGTGCCTGTGCTTGGCACTCAGTAAGACCTTACTAACATCATCTAGATTCGGCAATATCATCAAATGGTGCATTTACCAGAAAAAAAGTTTCAAACACTTGGATGTCTACTATGAATAGTTTCGATTTCCAAGTTCCTATGGATGTCCGGATTGCATAGTGTAAAAAGCTTTAAACAGCTGAACTAGGGATGTAGGTGAGTAATAAAGCACTTGCCTCACATATGTGAGACCCTGGGTTCAATCCCGAGCACTGCATACATAAACAAACAAATAAATAAAGTTTAAACATATTCTAAAACTTGCAATGGATTAGAACTAGATAATATTCCAGCAACTTAACAATATTTAAACTAAAGTATTTATTTCATATGTTAGGAATGTCCATACCCGTTACTGGATGTGTGATCTAGAGGAAAAGGAGCATAGCTGAAATGCTGGCAGTGCGAGCTTCCTCTTTGGATTACCAGGATTTGAATCTAGATCTCATCTGCCACTTGCTAGCTATGCGACACGAGGCAGGCCACTTACCATTTATGTGCTTTAATGTTCTATCTGTGAAACTGACATGATGTATCAGTAACAATATTATAAGAGTTGTTGTGAGGTCTCAATGAATTAACCTATATAAATAACTAAAAAAAATCCATGGTATGCATTAAGAAATTGATGGATGTTAGATATTTTGATCACCATAGCATCTAGGTAGCAGTGGTGATGGGGCTGTTCCATCCCAACACTTTGCATTCTTCCTTTTATTCCTGCAGCCCAGTGAGAGGACACATCTATGTGGTCTAGCTCACAGCTGAATAATGATGACATGTCAAGTATCAACCTACTTCCAAGGAGTTAAGCTGACTACAGGATACCTTTAGCAGGATATGCTATGATCAATGCAAGTGAGACTTTCTCTGTACTTTAGACAGTGCTATTCTATTGTTAGATGGATCACCAAGATATACTTTTAAAATGAGGACAAGGTCACCATGAAAAATGGAAGGGAAGTCATGAGAATTGCCAAAAAAATTTACCTGTAGAGCCCTGAAACCTACTAAAGTAAAAGTAGGCTCTTCTCAAGTCCTTCTAATTATTTGTGTCAAAATATATTGCTTTATACACAAATTAAAATTCTAAATCTTACTATTAGTACTCCATGTGTTTATTAAATATTGGCATAGTCTTAGAGCAATAAGTTTTAATTATAGTATACCTACATTCTTTTTGGTGTGTGTGTGTGTGCGTGTGTGTGTGTATGTGGTACTGGGGATTGAACCCAGAGGCATTCTACCTCTGAGCTACATCCCCAGTCCTTTTTTCTTTTTTTTTTTTTTTGTCTTGAAACAGGGTCTTGCTAGGTTGCTGTGAGTCTTGCTACATTGCTGAGGCTGATCTTGAACCTGTAACCCTCCTGTATCAGTCTCCCAACTACTGGGATTACAGGCATGTGCCACCACACCTGGCTCTACTTGCATTCTTTATAACCATAATTTCACTTGATTTTCTGAGAGTAGATATCACATTAGAGTGGGCAGGGGCAGAGGCAAGACTCAGCTCCATTAAAGGCAGTGAGCATGAGTGGGGAGTGGGTTGGGGTGCTGCCTTGAGCACTAATATGCTGAGTCAGAGAGCAGGGGCCTGGTTTTGGCTCACATCTCTCACTGGGGTCAGCCTTTCAATGAGCAGTCTCTATTCTTTCTGTCTTAATGGCACAGGTGTTTCAGCCCCACCCTCTTTCTAGGAATTAACAAATAACCTGAAGGAACTTGGTTACTGGCTATGAAGGCGAAAGGACAAAGCTGTCCTCAAGGGACAAAGAGGAGGGTCAGACTGACACTCAGGAGGGACTCCAGGGGGATGAATTTAGAAACCAGGAGTTATAATATTCCCTATTCCATCCATTTTCCTGCAAATGACATACTTTTGTTCTTTTTTATGGCTGAGTAAAATTTTTAAAAAAGAGAAATAAACCAAGAGTTATAAAGCACCTTGGTACCTGAGTGAGAAATGATCTACCAGTCTTTCAAGTTGACAAGTTAGAAATTCCTTGGAAGCCAGCAGAGACACCGCGATCAACTACAGAAGCACGTTCTTTGCCTCTCTATTTTCCTCCATCACTTTCCCTCCCTCTCTCTCACCAGGTATATTTACACAGTAAACATCTTCATACCATGTTTGCTTGTAAGCAATCCTCTCCACAAAAGACCTAACAACACCCTCCCTCCAAGAACCCAAGTCTTACCACATTCCTCAAGTTCCCCCACCAACTGCCACAGGGTAACAGGCTGTTTCTCAAATATGAAGTCACACATTATAAGTTTAAAAACGTGATGGGAGAACAGAATAGAAGGAAGTGGACATATTTTAGGAAACTCGCTTGGATTCATCATCTGAGAATAATCTTCAATACTTTGCCTATTCTGAACTGGCAGAATATGTTTGTAATCAAAATGAATCCTGTAAGTTACACTGCATAGCTACTTATCTATCATAGCTTTTTTTTTTTTTGCGGTACTGGGGATTGAACCCAGGGGCATTTTACCTCCGAGCTACACCCCCAGCCCTATTTTTTATTCTTATTTTTGAAACAGGGTCTTGCTAAGTTGCGGAGGGCCTCACTAAGTAGCTGAGGTTGGCTGCAAACCCGGATCCTCTGGTCTCAGCCTCCCAAGTACTGGGATCACAAGCGTGAGCCACTACGTCCGGCTTATCATAGTTTTTTTTTAAAAAATCAATGTGCTTTTTATTTCCTGTTTCTTCAAAAAGCCTGTGGCTAAAGTAATGCAGCTGGATATTAGTTAATCATATTCCTCTATGTTTACACCTCAAACTATGAATTGACTCAATATACTGTGAAAGATGTTTTCCTCAAATGCTAATAAAAATGATCTTTAATTGAAAGAAACATGGAGAGACCATTATGCTCTGATTTAATAATGGTTTCTGCACTTAAAGAGATAGGTCCCCAATAATTGACTCTAGAAGTGCAGAAATAGAAGACAATTTAGCCTTAGACTTTATTACATGAGCAGTGAAAAGTCATGTTGAGGATTATTTATAAACTGAGTCTAATGAAAACATTTCTTCCTTAACTAATTGCACATGTAGTGGAGCACAGAATTTTAGAATTTAAAAAAGTCTTTGTGTCATCTTTTATAGTCTTTGCATTCTCTAGGTATCTCCTACTCAGTGCTAGGGACAGATTCTATCCTAGAAAAGTGCTTGATTACTATTTATTAAAATGAAATGAAGTGAACTGAAACATAAAACTTACAATTAAAAACACTATGTGATAGACACATTCTTGAATTTTCTTCCTTGATATAGTTTTAAGCAAAAAATAATCTCTAGCCTTTTAAGGTTTATTTTACCACCTCTGATTACATACTATCACAGAGATGGTAAATAATTAATTGGAAAGTGTTTAATCGATGTCAGTAAACGTTTGTCTCTCCTATAAATCAGTCAATTCTGTTTGATTATACAGATTTCTGACTGCTTCCTGCAAGTGCCATGAGATTCCCAGCAAATTGAGATATGGAACCAACATATCAGAAAATCGATAGAGAAGTATCTTTAATTGATACCTTGTCCTTAGAAATGCATCCCTGGTACACGAGGTGTTGCGCGCTGGGGAATTCTGGAAGAAGTGTTCCTGTTTTTGAGCTAAGAGAATATTTACGAGTGAAACCACCCTATAATTTTGAAGAAATAAAAAGAAGTAAGTCATTATAAGCTATATGAATCCAAAATACAACTCTAATAAAATAGAAACCTGTAATATTTCATTCTTCATCACCCTACAAACCATTAGAAGTGAAGAGATTTGAGTAAACTATTTAGACTATGATACTGAATAAACTAGATATGTCAGCCAAATTGCTTTCTAATCTTAAGTTGTTTCATAGAATATTTTTCCTATTACTTTGAACTTTGGCTTTGAATATGTGAAATTTCACAACTTTTAGAGATTTAAGTTCACATTTGTTAATGGCATAAGTTTTGGAAGATTTACCTTTGAAACTATAAAATTATTTTAACTATAAGAGAATCAGGAATGGCCAAATCCAACCTCTCCATTTACAGATTAGGTAAATGAGGAAAAAAGGAAGTAAATTAATTTATTCATTCTCAGCAGTAATTAAGTAACTACTGATAGAATTTTGATTGACCTCTAAGTTTTCTGATTTCTATACAAGTAATCTGGACTTTCCCACATCAACCTTTTTCCTACTGTAAGTTCAGATATATGTTGTTCTTTCACATTTCTGAGGAAAAGCACAGCTCTAGCAGTTTTCTGAAAATTAGAAAAAGTTATAAATATATAATATATAATGCTTCAGTGAAGATGTACCTACAAGAAACCTACATAAGACTCTGCAAATGTGCCCCAGACCATCACAGACTGCTGCTCCAGCTCTGCAAATAAAATTTTAGCAAAGTGGATTATAGTCAAAAGTTTGGGCAAAGAAAAAAAAATTGTGGCTAATGTAAAGGATGTAAAATGCTCCTGGTAAGGATAAAATTTTGTTCTCTTCCAGTTTTCCTACATTTATTTCTGGACATTTTGTGTTTCTTGTTTAACTCTGTCATATGAAATATGTTTACTAGAAAAAGATTTATTACTGACATAGATAGGTTGGGTTTCTACCCTGTCTTATCACTCCCAGCTTTTGTAGACTTTTGCAGACATATCATGGTAGAACAGAAGGAAGTCAGAAGGACTTTGGAGTCCTTAAACATCATGAACTTTAGAACCACTCATTTCATATGGACTGATTTTGATATAAGCTTTTAAACAAACTTTATATTAAAAACATGGTAGAAATCTTTCGGGCACGGTGACACACACACACACCCGTAATCCCAGTACTTGAAAGCTAAAACAGAAGCATTGCAACTTCAAGGCCAGCCTTTATTTGGAGACTCTGTCTCCAAATAAAAAATAAAATGGATGGGGTGTAGCTCAGGTGTAAAGGACTCCTGAGTTCAACCACTAGTATGACAATAAAATAAAATAAAAATATAGTAGAAATCCATTTTTTTCAAATTAGGTGGAAAATTTTAGCCTTAACTTCTATTTTTAAGTATGATAGTTATTCTTATTAATTTTAAATTAATAAAGAACTATCTCATAAATAGGTAGCATAAACTAATACAATAGCACCAGTGATCTCAACACACTCTATTTAGTCTGTCTTAATAATTCAAGATATATTTCAAAGACTTTCCAAGCTTTAGATTTGCCATATATGATTACTATTTATCATTCTACTATCAAAGAGTGATACTGTAAATCAATAGGGAAAGTAATAAAAATGCAAGAAAATAAGGAATTTAATTTTTAAAGGAAGGAAAGGTGTAAAAATATAAAACTAATATTTGATATATAAACATGACAAAAATGACCTAAATTCTAATAATTCTAATTTACATTTTTTCTTATATATTTTCTCTCAGTTGAAAAATCATGTTTATTTATTTCAAGATGTAATTGGTGAAATAGGGAAAGAAAAACAGAAAATGTAAACAAAAAGTGACAATACAGAGCATTGTGTTAAATTTTAAGTTAGGAATAAGAGAATAGTTTCATTTCCATTAAGGAAACATAATTAGTAATCAAAACTCTTTCCACAAACAAAATGAAAAAAGAGGCTTGAAGGATTTAGTAGGATTTACCAACCATTCAGGAAAAAGATAATCTCAAGCTTAAAATAATTTTTTCAGAGAACAAGAAAAAAGCCACTTCTACACTCACTTGAAAACATGTATGCCAAAACAAGATGGGACAGAAAATTAAAGAAAAACTATAGATCAATATCACTTATCACCATGCTTGCAACAGTATCAAACAAATTATCATCAAACCAAATCCAGGGGCATATAAGAATGATTATAGTCAATTCACCAGCTTAACAGGAAAAAAGGAATAGTATATATTACATAATCATCTCGATTGATTCAGACAGGGCATTTGTTTAAAGCCCAACTACCATTCATCTCTCTCTGTAAGTTAGAAATAGAGAAAAACTTACTATCTTTCACAAAGAAATTAAATAATTACACAAAAATATCTGTCAAAAACCCATAGCACATATCTCACTCAATGGAAAATATTATAAAAATTACCTTGCAAATCACAAATAAGATAAAGTTGCCTGCTTTCACCTCTTATTTAACACTGTACTGGAGTTTAGAGGCAAAGCAGTAACACCCAAAATAAGCAAAGAAAAAACTAAATATTGGAAAAGAAGAAATAAAATAGCATTGTTGGCAACTGACAAGGTTATTTACATTGAAAAACCAAAACAAACTATAAGAAAATTGATACAAATAACAATAGACTTTTCAAGCAAAGTTTCTGTATACAAGATCAATTTAAAAGCCAATTAAATTTCTACAGTCAAGGAACAAACATTAAGAGCATGCAATAATGCCTTCCTTCAGAATGGCAATCATCAAGAAGTCAAAAAACAATAAATGTTGGCGAGGATGTGGGGAAATTGGAACTCTTCCACACTGTTGGTAGGATTGCAAATTAGTTCTGCCGATAGGGAGATCAGTGTGGAGATTCCAAAAAAAAAAAAACCTGGGAATGGATCCACCATATGATCCAGCTCTACCACTCCTGGGTATCTTTCCAAAGGGGCTGAAATCAGAGAACTATAGTAATATATGCCTACCCATGTTCCTAGCAGCACAATTCACAATAGCCAAATTATGGGACCAACCTAGGTGTCCATCAACAGATGAATGGATTACAAAAGTATGGAATATACACACAATGGAATTCTACTCAGCAATAAAGAACAAAATTATGTCATCTGCAAGAAAATGGAAGGACCTGGAGAACATTATGTTAAGTGAGACTAGCCAGTCACAGAAAGTAAAAAGTCATATTTTTTCTCTAATATGT
>PVJS01007383.1:38642-56415 GCA_004027185.1 Glis glis
GGAGTAATTGGGATACCAGAGGGACTCCAGATAATGGAAGAGAAACCTCAGTGGAGCCAGAGAGGTGAACTAAGGGAAGGGGAGAGGGAAGAGTGAGGTTCATTAATGGAAATACTACCATTGACTATGTGTACATATGTGAAAATACCAATGTCAATCTCAGTACTCTATTGGGAAGGGGGGAGATGGGGAGATGGGGGGGGCCCACCAAGTGCTGTGTGCATGTATGTCACTGTCAACATAATTTACAATATGATATGAGACTATACTGCACCAATAAAAGCATATTAAAAGCATTTAATAAAAAGATACTGATTCAACAACAAACATTAGACAATTTCTAAGAATAAGCATAGTGAAAGAAATGCAAACATTTATAACAAAATGATTAAACTCTACCAAAAGGTATTAAAGAAGTTACAAAGAAGAAGATTCAATGTTGAGAAAAATATCAATTCAACACAAACTGATGTTTTCTTCAATAAAATCCCACTTTGTAACTCTTATATGAGGCCAGCATTACCCTGATACCAAAGTTAGACACTATAAGAAAAGTAAACTACAGAACAACCCATATAAAATTCCATGCATAAATAATCAAAAAATACTAGCAAACCAAACTCAGCAGTATATTAAAAAAAAGATTATACACCATGGCCAAGCAGGACTTATTCTTGGATTATAAGGATGGTTCAATATATGAAAATTTATCAATAATATACTACATTAACAGAATGAATGAAAAATAAAACACATGATCATCTCAATGGATGCCGAAAGTACATCTGACAATATCTAATACTCTTTCATAATAAAAGCACTAAAAAACTAGGAATAAAAGAAAACTACTTCAATATAATAAAAGGCAGGTATGAAAACATCATACTTTTTTTTTTGTGGTACTGGGAATGGAACCCAGGAGCATTCTACCTCTGAGCTACACCCCCAGCCCTATTTTTTATCCTTTATTTTGAAACAGGGTCTCACTAAGTTGCGGAGGGCCTCACTCAGTAGCAGAGGCTGGCCGCAAACCCGGATCCTCCAGTCTCAGCCTCCCAAGTACTGAGATTACAAGAGTGCGCCACCACGCCCGGCTGAAAACATCATACTTGATGGTGAAAGACTGAAAGCTTCTCCTCTAAGATCAGAAACAAGGAGAGGACGTTTGTTTCTACTCATAGTACATCGTATTGGAAGTACTTAGTCAGAACAATAAGGCAAGAAAAGACATCCAAATTGGAAAGGAAGGAGTAAAATTTTGTCTGTTCACAGATGATATAATTTTATATGTAGAAAACCCTAAAGGCACATGTGTGCATACACACACACACACACACACACACACACACACACTTATTAGGACTAATAAATTCAGCAAAAGTGGCAGCATTCAGAGTCAATGCACAGAAACTAGTTGCATTTTTATACATTAACAATGAACAATATGAAAAGAAAATTAAAACAATTTCATTTACAATAGCATAAAAAGAATAAAATATTTACAAATTAACTTAAACAAGCATGAAGGGCTTGTATGATAAAAACTGAAAAACAGAGCTGAAAGACTAAAGACATAGTAAATGTAAAGGCATCACATGTTCATGAATTGGGAAACTTGATATTGTTAATATGTCAATACTACCCAAAGTGATCTACAAGTTCAATGTAAAATCCAGTGACATTTCTTCAGAAATAAAAACAAATTCATTCTAAAATTCATATGGAATCTCAGGGAGCCTAAATAGCCAAATAGTCTTGAGAAAGAAGAGAAAAGTCAGGAATCACACTTCCTGATTTCAAAACTTACTACAATTTTTGCTCTAAAAACTTGATTTAAAATTAATAATAAAGTGAATCTTTTTATATCAAAGTCATCAAAAATCTAAAAAACTTACAAACCTACAATCAAAACAGGGTGATACAGTCATAAAAGTGGACCTATAGATCAATGGAATGGAACAGAGATCCCAGAAACAAACCCTTACATACATGGTCAGATGATTTTCAGTAAGGGTGCCATGGCCATTCAATGGAGAAAGAAAAGTCTTCAACAAATGGTCCGGGAAAAACTGGATAGTCACATTCTAAAGAATGAAGTCAGACCCTTATCTAACATGATATACATCAACCCTGAATGGTTCAAAAACTCTTAAAAGGAAACATGTGGTAAAAGATTCATGACATTGGATTTGTCAACAATTTCTTGTAATTGATGCCAAAACACAGGTAGCATAAGAAAAAATAGACACACTTAGCTTCATAAAAATGAAATTGTTTTGTGCATCAAAATACAATATAAATAGGATTAGGGATGTAGCTCAGTGATAGAGTGCTTGCCTAGCATTTGTGAGACCCTGTGTTCAATCCTCAGCAAAACACACACACACACACGCACGCACGCACACACACACACATACATATACACATGTACACATACACGACACTATAATACAGAATGAAAACACATCTTATGGAATAGAAAAACATTTGAAAATCATGTTAGTATAAGAAATTAATATCCAGAACACATGGAGAACTCCTAAAATTCAACAACAAAACAAATACCTTGATTCAAAAATGGACAAGGGACTTGATATACATTTCCCCCAAGAAGATAAATGAATATCTAATAAACACATGAAGTGTGATGCTCACTAATACTAATAACTAGAAAATGTACATCAAAACCCCAACAGGATACACCTCATATCCATTATGGAAGCTACTATAAACACACATACAGAAAATAACGATTGTTTTCAAGGATGCGGAGAAATCTGAATCCTTGTGCACTATTTGTGGGAATGTAAAATGGCACAGTTGCTATGTAAAACAGCATAGTGGTTCCTCAAAAAATTAAAAATAGAATTACTATATAACCCAGCAATTCCACTTCTGGGCATATACCCAAAAGAATTGAAAGCAGGAACTCAAATAGATACTTGTACATCCATGTTCATACTGACATTATTCACAATAGTTTAAATATGGAAGCAATCCACATGTCCACCAGCAGATGAGGAAATAAGTAAAATGTGGCATATGCATAAAATGGAATGTTAGCCTTAAAGAGGAAGGGAATTCTGATATATGTTACCAACATGGAACCATGAAGACATTATGCTAAAAAAAAAAAAGACATTATGCTAGGTGAAATAAGCCAGTCAGTAAATGACAAATACTGTGTGATTCCACTTACAGGAGGCATACCTAAAGTAGCAAAAATTATAGAGATTGAAAGTAAGATGGTGGCTGCCAGCGAGTAGAGAAAGGAGAAATTGGAGAGTTGTTGAAAGGGGATAGAGTTTCAGTTTTGTAAGATGAAGAGTTCTGCAGCTGGATGGTGGTGATGGTTGCACAACAATACGAATGTAATTAATACCATAGAACTATAAACTTGAAAATAGTTAAGATAGTGCATTTATGTTGCATGTATTTTACCAAAATAAAAAATTTAAAGATAGTCAATTACAAATGAAATGATATATATTAAGAGTGAAGAATTTATCAAAAATGTTTTATGAGCTTGAAATAGACACATTTAAAAAACACATACAACAGTACTAACCATAAAATTTAGAACTTATCTTCATCAAAAGACTATAGAGTGTTGAATCATGCTAGCAACACAAAAAATTATTAATCACACACAACCTACAGGATATTAGTATCCAAAGTACATACAGAACTCCTAAGAATCAAAATTTTTAAGAATTTTATTAGTGCATTATAGTCTCACATCATAATGTAGTTCATAGTGATAGTGACATACATGCACACAGCACTTGGTGGGCTTTCCCCTGCTCCCTCCCCACTCTCCCCTTCCCCATACAGGATATTGAGATTGACATTGGTATTCTCACATATGTACATAATGTCAATGGAAGTGGTTCCTTCATTAATTCTCCCTCTCCTCCCCCGACCTTCCCCTAGACCACCTCTCTTGCTCCACTAGAGTTTCTCCACCATTATCTGAAGCCCCTCTAGCATCCCTATTACTCCCTACCTTCCTCATATGAGAGACAACATATATGACCCTTCACTTTCTGAAGGAAATATGCATTAAGGAACAAACCATGTGCACTTTAATACTTTTAACAATACATGTAGAACATCAACAAAAGGCTTAAGAGCCCAAAGAAAAAATCTCAAAAATTAGATTTCTTTGGATATGTTAATGATTGTGTACAAAGATGCTATAAGTCACATAAATCAAATAATAATATGCTGTCCAGAATGTGTAACACAAAAAAGACTGATCATCTGCAAAAAGTAAAATACGCTCTTTTTAATTCCACAAATATTTTTGCTATTATAATTGTACTAAAAGTGGGGCTCCTAGGCTTGCCACAGTCTTTTGTTTTTTTCTTTCTCAATTGATGACTTTGGTACTCTTGGGCAAACTATTAAGAATCTTATGTTAAGAGAAAACAAGAAGGAACCTATAGAAAAGAGACAAATATGATTAGCCGGTAAGAGGGTCTGATTTATGAGGAAAGATTAAAGGAGTCCAGCAGCTTGGCTTGGCTAAGTGATGACAAAGGAGAGTGTGATAGCGGTTGACAAATATTTGACGAGCATATCCCAAGGAGGGAGGATTTGATATTGATCTTGGTACAAAGTCGTTCAACTGGCCATGAATGGTTGATGTTAAAGGAAACCCAGGCTATAGGGGGAATTTCCTGGTTGAAATGTCTGAAACCAAGGGATTTATTCTCTAAGAAATAATGGCAACATCATTCCTCTAACTGGTTAAAACAAAATCTGGCCCACACTGGAAGACTCAATGGAAAAGAAAAGCTTCTTTTGATTAGGACAAAGAATTAGGAGCAGGTTTGTTTGTTTTATTCCTAGGGATTAAAGAATTCTGAGACATACTGTCTAACATTTCTGAAATTAAAACCACTGCACTTAGGAATGAAAAACTTAATCGAAAATCATATCACTGCAAAATAACTGCTCTTACTATCTTCTTTCTGTCTTTAAAATTTTTGGAGCTAGGCATGATGGTACACTCTTGTAATCCCAGTACTTGGGAGGCTGAGACGGGAGCATCACAGGTTTGAAGACAGCCTCAGCAAGTAGTGATACTCTCATCAACCTAGTGAGACCCTGTTTCAAAATAAAATTTAAAAATAGGGCTGGGAATGTAGCTCAGAGGTAAAACACCCCTGGGCTCAATCCCCAGTACCTCAAAAATATTTTTTTTGGTGGTTGGTCAGCTTTTGTTTACTGGCTTTTGTGTGATTTTATGTTATGAACTATTTAAAACATTTAAAAAAGGTACACAGAATAATTAATACCTGATTAAGACAGGAGACATTTCCAATGTTAAGGCAGACTTTGAACCCTCCCTAACTGCAATCCCTTCCCTCCCCACAAGAAATACTCAACGTTCTAGATTTGGTTTAGATCGTTCCTTTTCAAAACTTTAAAAATTTACCTCATCTAACTAATCATGTTCTTAGTATTTATTATTGCTTTGAAACTGGAACCGTACAGTTTGCATCCTCTACATTCAACCTGCTTTTTTGAATCAACTTTAGGTTTTTGAGATGACTCTAATTTGATTCTTATAATTCACTTATTTCCAAAGTAGTATAAAATTCCTATAGTTCACTCATTTCTGAAGCAGTATAGAATTCTATTGTATATAAAAAGCAGTATAGTATTATTCCACTGTGTATATAAACATGTAATTGCCCATTACATTATAATGGGCATTTAAATTATTTTCAGTCTTCTGTGGTCACACACAATGTTGCAGTGACTATCCTCACATGTGCCTTCTGTGTACTGTGGAGGTTTTTCTAGGAATGCAGTCACAAAGTGTGTGCACCTCCAACCTCGCTGGATACTGCCCTTCTACTGTTTCTTTTTTTTTTTTTGCGGTACTGGGGACACCTCCCCACTACACCCCCGGCTCTATTTTTTTTTATGCTTTATTTTGAAACCGGGTCTCACAAAGTTGCGGAGGGCCTCACTAGATAGAGAGAGAAAGAGAGAGAGAGAGAGCGTGCACGCGCACACTGAGGCTGTCCGCGAACCCGGATCCTCCTGTCTCCACCTCCCAAAGTACTGGGATTACAAGTGTGTGTCACCACGCCTGGCTCTCTTCTACTGTTTCTGATGGTTCCTTTACTCTACATTCTTACCAAAAATATATTGTAAGACTTTTTAATTATTGCTAATCCAATAGTTGTTAAAAACCACTCATTATGGTTTGAATCCCCTGATTAATATTTATATTGATATTGATTACCTACTTATTGGAAAAGAATATATTCAAAATATTACTGGTCATTTGTTATGGACGCTAGCCAACCAGAATGGGTGCCATGAACACCAGCACTAGTTATTAATCATTCTGTTTTTCACTGTGTGAATTGCCCCTTTATGTCCATTGCTGTATTTCTAGTAGGTTGCATTTTCATTATTGATTTAAATTATTTACATACTCTAGAACAATGATGTTCAATAGAACTTTTTGTGATGATGGAAATGTACTCTTTCTGTACTGTCCAATAGAGTAGCCACTAGCTGCACATAGCTTTTAAGCACTGGAAATATAACTGATGGGACTGAAAGTTTTAATTTCATATTTAATTAATAGCCACATGTGGATAGTGGCTACCATATTGCACAACATAGTTATGGATATCAATTCTCTGCCATTTATATATGATTTATAAAGATCCAGTTTTGTTTTACATATTTGAGGCTATACACTATATTTGCTTTTATGTCCTGTTTCATAACTAACATTTCTCCATATCATTAAGGGAGCCTTTTAATAAATAATACCTAGTCCCATAAAATGCTATAATACTATATCCATTTCTTTATGATTATTCATTCATGTTACATATATTTTTTCACTGAAGTCAATAACAATTTTGTTCACCATATTTTGTTTGCATATTCTATTTTTTCTTCATGTGAGATTCATACAAAAGCAGAATTAGTAGGAGTAAGGGCATCTTTTTTTTTTTTTTTGCAGTACCAGGGATCCTCCGCTCTCCGCCTCCCAAAGTACTGGGATTACAAGCGTGCGCCACCACGCAAGGGCATCATTTTTTAAAGACTCTTGATATAGATCTTTTAGCTGTTTTCCAGAAAGTTCATTCTACCCTCACGAGCAGTATATGAACTTGTCTCACCATACCTTCACAAGCTTCACAATGATTTCTTCATATATGATTATCTTATAATGAAAAATATGATTTTAATTTTTATTTCTTTGATAGTCCATTTCATGCATCTTACTAACCTTTTCTTCCTGTGAATTATTTTTATTTCTCTTACTATTTAGAGTGGTCTTTAATTTTTTCTTATAAATTAAAGACTTTCTTCATGTAGTTGAGATATTATCATATTTGCTGAAGATATTTTCCCTTTGACTTCAAATTTTGTCTATGATGCCTTGTAAGTAAAGAATTTCCCCATTTCTGTGCTTTTCTTTTTTCCTTGAAATTTTTATATTGTTGCCATGAAATTTAGTGGGTAGAGTCTGGAGATAATGTGATGCTACTAAGTATCCTACAATGTACAGGACATCTCTCATAAATAGGACCATCTGGAGCAAAATATCCACATTACTGAGGCTGAGAAGTCCTGACTTATACATGTTTTACTTGTCTTGACCCTCTACCTCCTGCTTCCCTCATTCCTCATCCAAACTCTCATTTATTCAAGTTATTTTCTTAAACATTATTTCCTGTAGGGAATGTCCTTAATCCCCTAAACTCAGTTAACCCCCATGATACCCTTTATAACATCTTACAATTACTTGCTCAAGATATGTTTTCTTGTTACACTGTAAAGTTCTGTGAGGGCAGAACCAAACCTATTCATTCACTGCCTTCTTCCCTAGCACCTACGGTATCACAGATCTGTTCATTACTATCTTGACCATAGGTATAAAAAATAGAACTTTGAATATATTTTTTTTTTTGCAGTACCGGGGATTGAACCCAGGGGCGTTCTATCTCCGCGCTACACCCCCGGCCCTATTTTTTATACTTTATTTTGAAACCGGGTCTCACAAAGTTGCGGAGGGCCTCACTAGGTAGAGAGAGAGAGAGAGAGAGAGAGAGCTGAGCCTGGCCGCGAACCCGGATCCTCCGGTCTCCGCCTCCCAAAGTACTGGGATTACAAGCGTGCGCCACCACGCCCGGCAACTTTGAATATTTTTAAAAGCAAATACATCTCTCAGCCTCATTTTCCTTAGCTATAAATTAACAATGTTAGCATCTATTTTCCTTGCCTCACAGTTATTAATGTTTAAATAACTTGAAATAATATATATAATATGTCTACTGAATATATATATATATATATACTGAATGCCTCATGTCCTAAGCAAACAGTGATGGTTGGTCACCCTAAACACAAAATAATTTTTAAATTTCAATTTTGTCATTTTTAAAGAGTATTTAGTTCTGAACTTTTAGAAATCCCTTAATTATGTCATCTTTTATAGTCATCTTTGTAAAAAAGCATTATTATTCCATCAGGTATCTGTAGAAAATGCACAGGCTGGATGGCCTACCTAGAATATTTTATTTTAACATTATTAACTAAATGTACAACTGAATTTATAGCGTACTCTTCTAAGGAAGAAAAATAGACCTGAGAAGCATTTGTCCTTTCAGTCCATGAAGGAAGCCGGCCATATTCATGATATGTCACCTGATGGCTCACTAGGACCTCCAACCTCACCAAACTGGCAGGAGGAACACCTGAGAGAAATTACCTAAAACCCTACTGACCTAATCTCTAGTGAACCAAACTATATTACTAAGTAAATATTTTTGCAGTTTCACAATTGTTTATCTAATAAAAAGCTATTATTTCACTGATAAAAGGAGCAATCTAGGAGTTTATTATATAATTAGCCATTAACTGTATTAAAAGTACTGGAAAGAAACTGGTCCTTTCAGAGGGTTGGGGGCTTTTGTTGCTCCTTAAGATAATATGCTTGCATCATTTGATCAAACTAATGGAGTTACACTTTACCTTAGGTCCAGATTTCCACGCAACACATTGTCATGGGCTCTTAGCTTTGTGGCACCTCGTTTTAATGATTAGTTAAGTTGAGGATAATGAAGGCCTTATCATGTGCCTAATTAGCCATGCAGTCTCTAATGGTAGTATAACTCATTTAGATAAAGTCAGTTTGCTGATCTATTCTTTAAGGAAGGGTAGAAAGGAAACCAAGGGTGTGTGTGTGTGTGTATGTGTGTGTGTGTGTGTGTGTGTGTGTGTACAAAGTAGTAAAGCAAACCATAGTATAGCATAGCATTGAGGTGTTTTGATAACTATTAAGTTTTGTGGGTTTTTTCCTCTAAATGGATATAGTCCAAATACCCATTCTTTTCATATCCTCAGCATAAGCTTTTTGCTTACAGTAAGTGGAAACTTCTCAAATCAATAATGGATTTTTTAAATTTCTTGTTTATTTGATATAGGTAAGGATTGCTGAAAAATTGGAAATTGTTCAGAAGGTCTATGTAAATATTCACCAGTTGCCCTGAATCTGACTTAGCTGAATTTAAAGTCCTCAGTTATTCAAGGGGCTTCTAATAAATAACATTTATTTCTATATTTGTCAATGGAGATGATTAATATGCATTGCTAAGCACGTAAGGCATATTATAGCAGAGGTAAAATAGAGATGAAAATAATTCTTACCTCATTCTTCAGCTTGCTCCCAGAAAACCTTAAAAATCAATATATTTTCTATTAGTTCTAAAAGAAATGATAGTTATAGCATTCAAGGAAATACAGAGGACCTAAAACAATAGTAGCTTCATACCATGGTTACTGAAATAAACCAGAGAAATTTGCTTGGTTTTTCAAAGGAACCCAAGTGTCTTTTTCAACTTTCTAAAAAATAAAAATCTGTTAGGGGAAAGTAAAATGAGAGATATTTGTGAAAGTCAGGTAAAATCTGAGGCAAGCAAAGAACACTTGATATGAAAAACCGTGTGTGTCCCAATGTGTTTATATTTTACAGTGGGGAGTGGCTAGTAAACTGCCCATATGTTCCTTGTAATATCTGAACTTAGCACAGCTCAAGTGACTAAAATTTCCTTTTTCCATAAGATAGTTTACCTTTAAGAGTAATTTCTGCTTTTTAAGAATAATTTCTTCTTTTAAGAGCTAAGTGTAATTCTCTGTAATTCATATATTATCTTTGATTTCACTGATTGTCACCTCAGTTATTAAGAACATCTTCCTGATAATTAATGGAATTTTAGAACAATGTGCTCTTTACAATTATTTATGTTTTTCCTGCCACAGAGACCCAAACAGGCTAGTGGCTTCATAAGCTTACAATGGTAAGATGATATTCAACGCATATGTGATTAATCATTATTATAATAGACTTCTTAACTCGGTAAGCAAGCTCATAAATATTTAAACCAATACATATTTACTTATTTTATTTTCTTACATTCAGCCCAAATATAGACTCAGCCTTATGAGTAAATACTAATTTAAAAGCAATTCTACTTCTTTGATTTCTCTTCTTTATCTCTCTGGTACACTTAGTTCACCATTAATTTCTCATTAATTATTAAACATTATATAATTTGGGCTGAGGATGTAGCTCAGTGGTGGAGTGCTTGCCTACCATGCACAGGGCCATAGATTTAATCCCCAGTTCTGAATATATATATATATATATATATATATATATATATATATATATTTAACCCAGAAATCTAGACTACATAATTATAAATGTCCATACAAAGTTGACATTAAAAGAAAAGATTTTGATAAGCAAAATTAGAATGCATTTTTTTCAAGAGATAGCATGCATATTTAAAGAAATACAGAAAATAATTAGTCTTGAATATAGTATAACTCTACCTTGTCAGGCCTTTTCCAGAATAAACGGAGTGGTAATAAGCACTGCTCTCTTTGATGCCAATCCCATAGTAATGATACCTAGAGTAAGGACAGAAACCAGCTCTGTGTTAGTGGAAGAGTTTTTGAAGGAGAAAATGAGACTCAGGTATAAATGAAGTAACCCCAGTAAGAACTGCAACCTCTCAGTGATCTTCCCTGTGAAGTACCAGTGCCCACTTACTTCCCTGTCCCTTCCACTTTCATTCACCTAAAATTAGAAAAGAAATTAAATAAAAGACAGTGAGCATATATCTCCAGTGGACTCTAGCCTAACTATATTTTAAAATGTCATTTCTTGGCATCACCATCTGAGTTTAAAGTGGACAAAACAATGAAGGACCTAAGTTTCAAGACTCCTTTTCTGACCTTAAAAATAAAGACTTAGCCAAGTAGTTCCACCTCTAACCATGTGCAGAGTCCAGGAGTACAAATGGAAACCTACATACCACATGTCGAAATATTTGAGAAATATCAATCAAGCTAACAAACTGCTAAATTAGATATTCCTGTTCTACATTGACAATTTACCTCCATGATGATCTGATAGTCAGATTTGAATTTGGAATTCTTAAGACTCCTGGAGTTCCATTTGGGAACAACCTACATGGTGGTGGTGGTGGGGAACCCACCCTCACCCCATGTATCAGCTTGTTTGTTTGTTCACTCTGAGAAGACAGCACATCCAAGATCTACCCATATCGTCCTTGAACAGCTGCCCCCGGCCACTCCTCAGTCTAGGACTACGTACACTGGTGGGTCAGTGTGGCCTCCTGAGGATGAATTGGGGACAGACGTTGAGAAAGCATGCCTGGACTGTTTGGATGGGGGAATTCCAGGGCCCCAAGGACCCTAGAAGGGGGATGTGGTCTTTGGGTGAATGCATTCACTTAGGCAATGAACTCCCTGCCCCGTGGAAAGGAGCGTAGCTGGAGGACATCAGAACAAAACCCTCTAAAGCTGAAGCCCAGAGATGGGTTCTCTCCTTTTAGATTCTAAGAGCAGGACTATCACACCAAAGCTGTTTCTATTGACTCAGGGTCATTTGATTTGGAGAAGAATTTTTTTTTTTTGGTGCATTGTAATTTTACATCATATTGGGGTATAGAGTGTCAGAAAAACACATGCACACAGCTTGGAGAGGAATTTTTAAACTTTAAAAAATATGTACTTTACATATATTTTAAACTTTAAATATATATTATAACAAGAAATATTTTCAGAAAGTCATAGTTGAGAAAGAGTAATGTGAAGTACTTAAGATAAATGAACATATTTTATGATTGTGGCAGGCTGAGAAGAAGTTTTCAAGTCCCCAATTTTGGTAGAAGGATAATAATAGTATGTTAACCTGATCATCAGAGCCTCGTAACTGCTCCGATTTTAAAAAATAGAAAAAATCCTATGGTATATGATGAAAAAGAACCTCTAAGTTGTATTAGAACAAAGAAGGAAATGAAGGAAGTATGAAATGTATTAAAACTCCAAAATATTGAACTGGTTTATGTCTCTAATTAAAAACTAAAAGAAGGAAGCTTAAGTCATAAAGACTTTACCAAAAGAGCTTTGCCAACAGAAATAGTTAAGGGAAATACCTAATAACTACAAACAAATGAGCAGATTTAAATGATATTCACCGAAGTATATTAGTAGAGTTAGAATTAATGAACCTAAGAGTCTGTAATAAATATTATGTCCTTCATTAGATTTAGAAACTAAGATACCAAAGGAAAGGTCTATACATTAGAAGAAGTAAAACAAGTGATACTGGAGAACAAGGGGGTTTATTAAAATGGAATGGTATTGTAATATCATGTTCTTTTGCAAAGCTTGCTGTTCGTTCTATGGGCTTTATAATTTAAATAACTACTTTAGGCACTTGCTAAAGCAATATATGCTAAGCATTGATTTAAAAGTTGGTAAGTTTCTTTTATTATAACTTCTATCTTCTTGTTTCTTGACTAATCCTTTTTCAACATGCAAATAATATTATAGCATGGTACAGCAGCTTGCCATGCAGACTGAGAAGAAAATGCACTGCCTTAACAGGTAGACAAAAATCCCAAGTCAGAGAGGCGAACATGAGCTCAATAAACATTAGCGTGCATGCTGTGTCTGAACCCTCTACTAGTTGTCGGTACAACAATGAACAAAACAGACTTGGAAAATCTCTGAATGCCACCCAGTCCACAGCCTCCGGAGCCAGATGCTTGCTAACCATAGAATGCTGATCACAGTGACCACCACTGAGGCAAATTTCACTTTCATTTTTTAAAACTATTGGATGATCACATTTTTTAGTTACAACATCTTTTAGGATCCAATAAATATTAACTAATATGGATATATCCTTTTTTTCTTTACTTTTGACTGTGTGTGTGTGTGTGTGTGTGTGTGTGTGTGTGTGTGTGTGTATGTGGTGTGTTGGGGATTGAACCCAAGGGCATTTTACCTACAAGCTATACCCCCAGCCCTATTTTTTATTTTGAAACGGAGTCTTGCTAAGTTGCTGAGAGCTTCACTAAGTTGCTGAGGCTGGCTTCAAACTTGTGATCCTTCTGTCTCAGCCTCCCAAGTACTGGGATTACAGGTGTGCACCACCATGCCAGCCTAACTTTTGACTTTTAAGAAAAGAATATTACATAATTTATTTGTTCCTAAGTTTTATTAAATAACTGTGTTGTTTATCTCCCTCATTTCTACTCCAAACATTAGAGCAGAATATCTTTACAAATAGAAGTATTGAATGCTTCTACCAGCATTCAGAGTCAAGATTTTATATCTACCTAAAAAGAATCCCCCCTTTTATTTTATTTATTTATTTATTGGCCATACTGGGAATGGAACCAAGGGACGGTTCTATCACTCAGCTGCATCTCTAGACTTTTTTTTCAAACAGGGTCTCACTAAGTTGCCAAGACTGGCCTTGAATCTGTGATGATCTTGTCTTAGTCTCCAAAGTACTGGGATTATAGGTGTGCACCACAATGCCTGGCTAAAAGAGTCCTTTTTTTTTTTTTTGGTACTGAGGATTGAAACCAGGGGCATTCTATCTCCAAGCTACATCCCCAGCCCTATTTCTTTATTCTTTATTTTGAAACAGGGTCTAAGTTGCGGAAGGCCTCACTAAGTAGCTGAGGAACCCAGATCCTCCGGTCTCAGCCTCCCAAGTACTGGGATTACAAGCATGCGCCACCATGCCCAGCTAAAAGAGTCCTTTTTAAGTAATGCATTTTATTCATAGGTTAAATGTAAATGACACTGTCAATTCAGACATAGGAAAAGTGACTTAGTTAACTATATTCAGCTCAGCAACTGAGAAACAGCATGACCTTCTCTGACTAGCAATGGCTCATAATTTAGACATGTTGATGTAGTCGAGCAAGTCCTATCAATACAGTCTTATATGCATGGGTGTCAGGAGAGAGGCAACCAGTATCTTTTCTTCAGCAGTATTCAGTGTGTACTGTGCAATAAAATACTCTGCCCTGGAGAGTTGACAGTCTCATGGTGGGGAAAGGCATGCAAAGAAAAAATTTAATACCAAATTCATACATGCCACAATTGAAGTATATGATAGTAAATAATAATAGAAATATTTGCTATTTATGGAGCCTTTATCACATGCAGATACTTTAATGTACACATAATCTCAAATTTCCACAGCCTGCAAGTATTATCCCAATTTCCAAACACACATTCAAAAAATTGTGATTTATTAAAAAAGGTTATATGAAAAAGTTACAGTTTGAAAGCAAAATTCAAAAAAGTATAGCTTCACAGAACACTCTCTTGATAGTCCATGCTGCCTCTACACTCAAGGTGCAGAAGATATATCTAATTTTACACCTCAAATTTGTTTACAATTAGAAATTATAAAGTGAAATACAGTTTGTATGTCTTTGCACTTGTGGACACACAGTTCTGTTTCCTTATGAGCTATAGTAAACACAGATAACTAACATGAATCATTAAGACCCACACCATCAATCAGGATGCTTCATATTTGATATTCCATATGTAAATAAAGTCTCCGTCTAGAATATATGCTCCCTACAACAGGAAGTCAATAAGCATTTGTTGAATAACTGAATGAGCGGCATGAAAACCGTAAAAGTAACAATGTACCATAATGGAGACTATAAAAAACTATCAACTAAGGGCATGCGTATATTATCAGCACAATTTGAAATGTGGCAAAGATTAAATAATCTCTTATCTAACATGATATAAGGAAATCTACCAACTCCTTTATCCCTACACAAGTACTGCTTAAATTTATCTATTACTATCAGGATTACTTGCTCTCCCTAAGAAGTTTATGCTTTCCATGTCAATACCTCTGTTTTGTTGAACTTTCCTTTGGGGATGCCTTTCTTCCTCATGTTCTCATTTCTACCTGCATCTCAAGGTGCAGTTTTAATGTATGAAGTTTTGACTGCTCCCTCAGGCAAAACTAACCTCCCTGTCCCCTGAACTTTCTTGGCCTTTTATCCCAGGTGGCTTTATCCCTTGTGTCACTGGTATGTGTGTACACAGCTTACCTTCCCTACGAAATCCTAAGATGTGGAGGAAGATAACATAATTTTTTCCTTCCTTTTCTTCCCCATTAGAAATTATGGTTAAAGAAAATCTCCAAACATTTATTTCTTGAGTCAATGTGTTGTTCTGGGAATTTTGAAACCAATAAAACTAAACTTTCTTAAAGCCAATAGTTTTTAATGAATACCACTGGCACTGCATTTCCACATTACCAATAAAATATTGCAGTTGAACAAATGTTGTAGACCTAAATAATATATAGAGAAGGCATGGAATCAGCAAATTTAGGGAGAAAGGCTGTTGCTAGCAATCTAAACCTCAGTATTTTCAAATGACCATTGTAATGCTTTAGCATATTGCATACCCAGTTTCTTCTTGAACCAGTAAAATAATCTTTCCCCTTCAATCTTTCTTTTAGTCTAACTAGGTACATGTTATCGTCTGAGCGATGATTTAGTGTCATTCAGAACAGAGAAGGGATAATAAATGAGCAGCTCTGTCTGCCTAGCAGCCGAAGATAAACCTCATAAACCTGGGAGAGTGAGTTCACGAAGAGGATACATGGAGTTTTCATATCCCTTGCAAACTGTTATAGTGCTCTTTGTTGTTAATAGATTCCCCTAAAATAAATCCTGCTAGGAAACATTTTCCAGAATATCCTAACATAACAAGAATATGTGCTGGGCATGTTAAATAAAAAGTGACATCTGCCTCACCGTGGGACAGCTAGCTGTTTTGATTTATAGACCACAATCTGATGCCTGCCCTTTTAGGTTATTCTGAAAAAGGCTCCTGAACATTTCACAGTGCTTTCTCCCTATAGAATTATTATCCATTTTTGTTAAAGAAGGTATATGATAAATGCTTAAAAAATACACAGAATATGATTAGCTAATTTCTCCAAGAAAATGTTTTCATCATCAAAGTGTCCTTTCTACTTATCTAACAAAATTGTGTTCATTCATTATCATCAACTGTCCCCAGCTTCGTGCCATATGTCAGGTGTTAGATGTCATCTATAATTTACGAGTAAAGAGGAATAATTAATTCTGTGTCTACATTTTAAAGTGAACATGTTATAAAATATAAGATATTTTTAATAGGACAAATGAAATTACTATTCTTTTTTACAAGCAGAATATTTACATTGTATTCAATACTTTTCTTCATTTGCTGGTCAATTTATGCCTATACCTGTATTTCTCCTTCTCCATTTCAGTCCTTATATAGAATTCTTGAAACATATGTTCCCACTGAGCTAGTAGCCCTGATGTTAGTTTACACTACACAAATGATAACTGATAAGGAAATGATGGGATTAAGCTGTTCAGGGACTTGCAATAACTTGCTATGATAAGAGCAGCTGCCATATCAGTTTTATTAACCCACTAAATCACTACTAATAAATAAGATAATAGCTTTTGTCCGTCATGTCTGAAAACCAAGATTTGGTTGATCAAAGTCTACAAAAAATTAAAATGTAACTTCAAAACAAACAGTCTACCATGTGTGTGAAATCTACTCGTGGGCTCAATTATGTTCTCCCTTACTTTTCCAAGCTATTCTGAGCAAGGGTGGGGTACAGGCTCTTTTTGCTCACCATTGTAAACTCTAGTGCCTCGTTAGCAGTGAGACTCTCAGTAAAATGCTTACTGAATTTAATATTAATAGTGAAAGTTCTTTGACAGCTGGTACCCTATCTTGTAATTCTTTGCATCTCAGAGAGGGTGGTATGTTTTCTCTCATAAGTGGAAGCAAGAGAGAAAACAGGAAATAAAAGAGACTTCAGAAAAATGAGGAGAGAGACCAGTAGACTAGTGGAAGGGAATTGGGGGAGGGAGGCAGGAAGGGGAAAATGAGGCTTGATAAAGGAAACAGTTCAAATAATGCTATGTCCATATATGAAAGTATCACTAGTAATCTCAATAATATGTACAGGGAGGGGAGAGAGGGGGATTCTGGAAGGAATCACACCAAGTGCTGTGTGCACGCGTGTTTGTATCACTTTGAACCTCAATAT
Source organism: Glis glis (assembly GCA_004027185.1). NCBI lineage: Eukaryota > Metazoa > Chordata > Mammalia > Rodentia > Gliridae > Glis > Glis glis. Next base: position 56,122 of record PVJS01007383.1, read on the forward strand.
GATATATAATTACAATGCACCAACAAAAGTATTAACAAAAACTCTTTAGAATCATGCTTTGTATATCAATACAAATATGAATGGGTTGAGTTCCTGGAATAATGTATTCATAACCATACACTCTGCAAGAATTATTCTGCATTACTTTTTTTTTGTGTGGTACCGGGGATTGAACCCAGGGGCGTTCTACCTCCGCGCTACACCCCCGGCCCTATTTTTTTATACTTTTATTTTGAAACTGAGTCTCACGAAGTTGCGGAGGGCCTCACTAGGTAGAGAGAGAGAGAGAGAGAG